>VZRH01001705.1:593763-679240 GCA_013397555.1 Urocynchramus pylzowi
TCTGGGGTTTTAATTTTTTTCTTTTTTTTTTTTTTTTTTTTTACAATAGTGCAAAACTATTAATAAGTAGAGGGATAAAATACAGCAAATCAAATGAGATTACCTTGAAAAGCGCATTCACGGTTTGTATACAAACGGCCCTTTAATCCTGCATTCAAACAAGAGCATCTGAAAAAGTCATTCATTCTGAGATGCTCTCCTCCCAGTCTCTGTAAAAACAGGCAGTACTATATATTTTAATTTTGCAGCAAAACAGCTTCATTAGGCGTGAAAGGTTAATTGCAGGTTTAAGTGCAGTTCGGGGAACAGTGCACGGGTCTGTGGTGAATAGCACAGTCTGCTACAGGAAGGCTGAGTGCTATAAACTGTTTGCCCTGCTGAAATGTTTTACTACCTCATTTACTAACTGTCTTCTTTTACTGCTTGTATTTGTAGTTCTTCTAAACCTTTAATAGCTACAGTTTTATTTCACTGTAATCAGATTTAAATGGAAATACCCATGCTGGGATGTTTAAACATTTTTCCTCTGATTGTATACAACTACATTGGAACTGATGTAAGGCTACACTATTTCTAAAAGTAGGAAAAAAAACCCTGCATTGAAAAAATTAGTCTTACATAATGGTGTGCATATTTAAAACCTCTTTTTCCTCCTCTATTGTTCATTTTAATGAGAAATGCATGGAATTCTTACTATCTCTTTTGTTAAAAGTAAGGGAACAAAGAATGACCTCAGATTAGGCAGGTAACTGGAAATGTTTCCTTTCAATTTGAATATGCATTATTCAGACATAACATTTGGATAGATGTCTTCATTTGATTAAATTTCTACACGTCATTGTTATGCAGAATCAGAACATTCAGAAACCTGAAGACAATAAAATAACTATGAGTCAGGTAGATCAATTAGATTTGTTTGACATTTCAACCAAAATTATAGTCATTGTTTAAGGTGACTTTAAGCAACGAAAATAAAATGCCAGCTGCCATACAGAGAGACTTAAACAGAAAAAACTGGGTAAACACTATATTATTAAAGTCACAGGTGCACCCTCCAGGGCCCACAAGTTTTTGTGTTCCTTCCACCTGTTAATTCTTTAAAGAGTGGCATTACTGTACATGCTCACCCCATACTGGACAGACTCCTTTTATCTTAAAGGATCTCTTACCTAAAATATTGCCATTGTGGAAGACTTATTGCCATGGAAGTCGGTAGAGATGGATCAGAGCTGTTTGAAGATACACTAAGTGATGAGAATCACAGACTGTGGTGCCTCATGAAAGTCACCACAGCACACAGTGAAGCCAATGGAGGCAACTACCAGTTATAATGTAGGGAATTTTAATGAATTCTGCCATCTATCAATATTTCAAGTCTATAAAAATACTGTTTGAAAAGTACACGATGTATATAATATGTGAATTAATTGTATATGCATATATATACATATATATGTGTATATATATATATATCTCAAAATTATGTAATAATGTAACATAAATATGCCATTATGCAACAATTTTATATATATATGCACACACAAATTATATACAATCCCCCCAGTTAATAATGAAGTTTTGTATTACCTACATAATTTGAAGAAACAGATCGCATTGACCATCACGTTTATGGAATGCACACATTTATTCTTCATAGAAAAAAATATGTTCATTATAATGTCTGTAATAGTGGGGGAACATAGCATTCTAGAAGGAGCATAACATTCTAGAAGATTGTTACTAGGCAGTGTTTCTGAGTACCCATGGAAGAAATTCTTTCACTTTCTATGAGATACTGTGCTAGAAATAGTCATATTCAGTTTAGTTGTTTAGCAGTAGTTTCATGATTCTCTGGTTGTTCCTGTGTTCTCAACCAAACTGACTCCAAGCAGACCAACTCAGGCTTAATTTTCAATACTGAAAAGGCCAGCCTGTTCTTTGTGCTGCATACTCCTCTGCTATGGATCAAGTCATGTTGGGAGATATCCAAAAGGTACATAAAAAAGAAATAGAACAAAATTTGGTATTTAAAAATGTGATGCACAGAGCCCCCTCCTAAGTAAGTCCTGATACTCAAGTACTTTCCAGGAGAAAAATTAAGAGTCATCTGAAGTTCAAGACTGTATATGGCTAGAAGAACACAACAGATCTAAGTTCATTTCAAAGTCAGAAAACAGTCAAATCCTCCATGTGTATCCAAGTTTCCTGATCTGGCAGGTGTGCCTAGACAGTATCCAGAGATCGCAGACTTAGTCACAGAGAAAAATAATCATAAGCATCTGCCAAGAACAATAAGTGTCTTCATAGCCTGTCATATTGAATGTTTTTTCATTTGAATTAGATTATTTTTAAAAGGACAAGCTGACAGCACCTCAAATTCACAGTCTTTTTATGGGCTTCTCTTCCTGTTTGGTGCATGAATGTGTATTTTAAGTTGACACCGCTCTTACTTTCAGAAAGATATATTAAACAAACTAAACTCACTAGGAAATTACTTTGGGCAAGTAACCCCATCATTTTTTTTCAGTGATAATTTTTGCAAGATGGGAAGACAGCCAAGAGGCCAGGAAGTATGTTTTCCTTTTCTTTTGCATATAACTTAATTAAATAAGTAAAATACGAGACAGAGCTTAAACCATAACAATAATAAACTAAATAACGATAGTATGGAATTAAATAGCCACACACTAGTAGAGAGAAGATGCCATGCTCCTTTTTATTACACCTTTGCTATTTAGTAATAAGGGCTATCTATAAGGGACTAAGAAATTTTTATTCCCAGAATAGACTTATAAATTGCCTGCTGTCAGTTTGTGGGAAATGCAGACTATACAATAAGGGCTCTTAGAAGAAATGTTCAGCCTTTCCCAAATTTTCTCATTGTGAAAAGGAAATGGCCCTACATATTTGTGTGAAATATTTGAATTCCACAGGGCCAGTAGTGATTTTTTTTTCTTTTTTTTTTTTTTTTAATGCGGTCAGGCAGTTCTCCTTCCCTTTCAGAGTGAGATATCCGTAGTTTGGTCTGAAATCCAGGTCTGTACAACATCTGGTGCCTTTCATCTGGTGCCAACCAACAATCCTGCCAGTGACTAAGAGCCAGCATGGGTTGTTTGGCCTCTCTGGATATGGACAAAGGGAAGGTGACAATGCACTCTGGGATGCTTCAAACGGTGTCTTGGTGAAGTGGACACAGTGGGGAGCTGGAGACTCTGCAGTAATGCAATGGGGCAATCTAACATTGATCCACTGAAGCTTTTTTTCTCCCACCCTCTTTTCTCAACTCAAGCCCTCCTGGAACACAAGAACCATTAAATTGTTTAGGTTGGAAAAGACCCTTATGATCATGGGGATCCAACCATTAAGTTAAGACTGCAAAGCCCACCAATAAAACATGACCCTGAGTGCCACATTCACATTGCCTTTTAAATACCTCCAGCAATGGTGATTTCACCACTTTCCTGGGCAGCTTGTTCCAGGGCCTGACAACCCTTTTGGTGAAGATGTTTTTCCTAATCTAAACCTCCCCTGGTGCAACCTGAGGTCAAATCTTCTTGTCACATTGTTTTTAACGGAGTGATAATAAAAACACCTAAAAAGGAATAATCTACTTAGAATATGTGCAAATCTCATGCAGATTAATTCCTTGCTGCTCTGCCACTGTGTATTACACATCATGCATTAAAATGCAAGTAATTACATATTTTTCTACAATGGACAGTAATATTTGAAACATTTGGATTACATTTTCAGTTTGATTACATCTCACTTCCATTGAATCATTTATCCATATGTTATGAAAAACGTCTCTATTCTTGTGATGTTGTGCAGCCGTTTAATTTGTTTTCAAGAAAATCACTATAAACTAATTTGCTACTCTGCAAGAATTTGGTGAGAAGCATTAATCATGCCAGAATCTAATTTGGTCTTGTAAACCTATTTCTGCAGAAGAGAAAAAAGTCTACTTGGAGTATTGAAGAAGCTCTATTTTCACTTACTTTTAGCAATACCTGGTTTAATACAAACAAAATCATAATTGTTTTTCTTAGAAGTCAGTATCACAGTTATGGCCCAGGTGGGGTTAGTTTGTGAACCCCTCTACAGTAATTAGACACGTCTGGATTGCAAAAGTCTCCTCCAGCCTGGCACACTCAAGGTTGCCTGTACAGCATCATTTTACTTTTTGTCTCTATCTTCTTCTTTTTATTTCGACCATGGGTGCAAATCAGAGCAAAATGAAGACATGAAAGCTGTAAAAAATTGTGAGCTTGAGTTACAACATTTTAAAAGCTCTTTACCCAAACCCATTCATGCAATGGGATGCTTTAACCACTGTGATGAAAGTTAAAGCCTTACTATACATCATGAGAGGGATGAACACCTGTGGGACAGAGATTTATCATCCATATAAGCAGAGTGTGATTGGCCATTATTACAGGACTGAATTATATTTCATGCAATTCAGTAATCAGAATTTCTGTGTGTGTGTGTGAATATCTGTGTGTGAGTACCTGGGAAACAGAGCAGGTGGGAACTGAGCAATCAGGAGAACACTCAGAAGCAGAAAAGGCAGCAGTAGTCACTGGGGTTTGCTTCCCTCCAGAGAGGCCTTCCTGGCAGGGGGTGATTTAAAGCAGATGTCTTTCTGTCTGTAGAGGAAATCTGGGGTGATAAACCTTGCCAGGTGAAATTCAGTTTTTATGAATACCTCCCTAATGTTCCATCTGGGTGATAACATACACTGTCAGACTTGCAGCTTTACTACTCTCCTCCTCAAGACAAAACACACCACCTTAAAGACAATAGGTTTAAGGGCCCAAAAGGGGCCAATTCTGCCCAAGCTGGAGATAAAACAATACTGCTTACATTACCATTTACTTTTAAGGAAGAAGATTAGACCAATAATCCTCTAAGATTCTTCTTCTCTCTCTTGCATCCTTTATGTTGCAGGTGCCAGGCTTTTTTTTCCCTTGTCAAAAATTTTATTTAAACCAGAACATACTGAATATGTTCATGCAAAGAAATTATTGTAGTTCACCAGAAATTCAATAGGATTACAGCTTAATTAGCAGTAGGCATGATATCTAAAGTGATTTTCCATAGAGAATTCTCATTTTAAAGTTTTGCTTTCCAAGGTTTATGAAGCACTGGCTTGTTTTCCATTTCCAACATGCTGATGCAACGTAACATCACTCTAACCACTGTTTTGATACAAATTTGTTTCTGTCCAAATAGCAATGCCATAGTTTTTCAGTATTCTGCTGATGTCCAATTAGACATTTAGAACATCCCCAGCTACATAGCCAGGAGTCACTCTGACAAATCAAATGATCTTGGGAGGGAAACACAGAATTAAGTCAATGGGACAGAAAGTGTGATGAGAATTTTGAACCATATTTTGAATATCACTAAAGTGACAACTTCAGGGTCCTCAGGATCTCTAACAAGGGTATTTGTAGTTTCAGTAATATTAGTGCTTGAGAACAATGAAAAAGGAAAGATAAAGAAAAAAAGAAAGATAAAGTCACAAATGCTCTGCTGTCAGTATTAGGGTGGCTCCATCAGCAAATCTAGCATCAGCTTACATAGAAAATTGATTTTTAGTAAAAGGCTGAAAAACTCACACCATAAAATAACCATTTTAACCCCCAAACACTTTGTACAAATATCCCTACCACAATTATGGTCTTCACTGAAAGAGAATAACTCTGTATGGGATTCCAGTATAGACAAGTAAGCTACACAGCTACTCATTTATTCTTAACTGAATCTTCTATTTTACATTGAAAACACCATGTTCTGACTATAACAGGCAAAATTACACACTTAGACCTGTCAAGTTGTATGGAAATAGGTTTCCATTTTAAACACTTCATTACGTACTGTTACTTGGTCCTGAGCAGTCAATATAGATAAATATCAGTAAAATGATAGTAGAAGAGCGCTGTTTCTGCTTGTGTGACACATTCAGATACAGCAAATGTCTGAAACTGAGAGATAGTAATGCAATGGCTGCATATCACTGTAAATTATTATATTCTATGTCCTAGGCATGTGTCCTAGTTGGAGAGGAAGCACTGGAAAATTGATAATCCATAGTCACAGCTTCCACCTACCGCTATGTACTCCAAATCCAACAAGTAGCACTCACTGTCTCATTCATCCATTAAATCAATAACATTTTTTAAAAAAATGAACCCACAACACCAAAACCCCAATAATTCTTATAAAAAAAGATTATGAAACTGTAACTTTTGCCATTTAAAACATTTCTCTAAATGCCTGTGGAAAAAAATGAGAAAGATTCTCCTGGCACACCAAATTCAGATTCCACATTTCTCCTGTTAGGATCAACATACTTCAGAAATATGAAATATTCCTCTTGGGATCTCATTTGGCATAAATCTCAGCCTGATTTGCACACCTCCTTTTAATACAACAAAATAAGATCTCTAACTCATGGCCTATTGAGCAGGACTTGCTACTAAATGGATGTGGAAAAAAAAATAGGCAGAAACCAAGTGAAAGATACAGTCAAGAAAATCTCACAAAGTCCACTTCTCAACAATGTCAGTTCCCTGAAGATGCACTCAATGAAAATACACTTTCTGACACTAAAGAGTCACTGCAGCAGCCCATTCTCATCAATATTCATGTGAGTAAGAGATGGCTGAAATGAAACCATGGACAAGAAGATGTGAGAGATACATAGAGCTTGGAGTTTTCCAATGTCAGGATGGTTCTTTTAGACAACAGGTAAATTTCAGAGCAATTCTGTGCATTGTTCCTAACATTTTCATCAAAAATAGCTGTGCTGTACAGAGCATCATGCTGTCTTTGTGTTTCCAGGATGTGATTAGGAGCTAGTTTTCATTTAAGCATTTTCAAAAAAGCTTTTACTATGTGATGAAGGAGAAACGAACCTTCAGCAGGACATTAGAACTCCCTCGCTGCAATTGTGCTAAATCTCCCATCTGTTTTTTAAAAGCAGAAATTGCATTGAGGCTTCTATTTGCTATTTAACTGCTGACCTTTTTCCCCCTCTATTTTTTCCCATATGCTTTTTGATCACATGTGAAAAACTTAGCTTTGGTTCTCTTATTTCCTGATTTTCTATATTTCAATTAGACTTTAATGGCTATATATACAGTGATAATGATCCAAGAGTGTTTTGAATGAAATCTGTTTTGTATTTCCCAGCTACTGAGAGCTGCCACAATTTGAGAAACTCTTCTGTAGCCCCTGAAGTGCCTTCTATAACATAATAACATAATAAACTATGGATCTGCTCTCCCTTTGCTGTGCAATACACCATTCTGTTTCCTACAGTCTGCTTCAGTATGATTTGCCACAATAAATAATTATCCTAAGTTATAAAGATGTAATATAAAACTATAAAGCAATACCATTAGATACCATACACTCGAGACTCTGAAGAAGCCATAAGAAAACATTGATTTTCATAAAGAATAGGAAAAAAGGTGACAGTGAAAATCATGGTTCATGCTTAGGATTAGTTCATTAAAAGCTTGCTGCAATTCTGGGCACAAAGAATGAAAATAGCAGGTAATCAGTGGCAAACTACCTTTTTTCCAAAAGGTGGGAAACCACATTTTATGACATCTGACTTAAAAGGTGAGAGGAAAACAAAAGCTTGGTGGGAATGGGACTTGAAAATATGTGAAGTTAAGAATTATAAGGTATTATCCCCCAAAAGGGGAAGAGCCAGACTCAAGAGGGATTCATATAAACCTCTGTAAGGTTTGTGTCCAGATGTGTGACCCTGTGAGTTGATTTTTGTTTGTTCTGTCTGGTCTGGACAATACAACAAGAGGCATATATAGGATTTCTGGCTTTTTCCCACACTACTTTCCAATGCCTTCCTTCCAAATAGCCTTTCATTTCCCATTCTTATTTTTGCTGGTTTTTTTCTGTTGATCTTCAGTCAGCACCATTTAACTGCCTTTACAAAGTATTTACCATATAGACTTCCAATAATCAGGAATTTTCTTCATGAATCTGATGTTAGCTACTAAGTCTACTCTAATTCCTTTCTACTTTCTTTCATCTCTTTGCATTGTACAAGTGCAAGAAGGTGGTATGGTAGTTTAAAAAGTTGCTAACATCCTCAAAATCATTTATATTATTTGTCCTCATGACTTCTCATTTCAGTGGGCAAATCTTTTCTAAGATACACACACCCATTATTTGCAAAGAGAGAAAAAATAGATGTTCACATTTGAACTATGACCTAATTATTTATTTAAGAGCCATGAAGTAGATTGTGAACAATCTAAATGCAGCCAGCCTTATTTCATTGAGTCCCACTTGTGTTTTAAGAAGAATATTTACCTTTAGGATTTTAAAAAATGTGTGCTAACTAGGGCACATTTCTCATGCAACTTTTCATCTTTGATTTATTTAACGATGGTTTCTCTACTCACACTGCAAAAGGGACAAAAATCTGTTTTCCTCACTGGGGTGGCCTCAAGGATACAGCTATGCTTTGTGCCAGTGTAAGCTGTGCATGGAGCTGCTAAATATCCACAGAGGCTGAGGCAGTGGGGTTTAAATCCTCTCCAGATCCACTGGGATGGCTTTCAAGGTGAGGGAAGTAGGGCCAGGAGCCTCTTGCAAGAACAAACAGCCTTCAGAGTGAGGTATGTAATTTCTGAGACTGTTAAGAGATCTAAAGTTTGGTAGGAGAAATCTGAGCCCCAAAATTCATTGTCTGACTTAAACAAGTTGAATTTTCACACTTTGTTTTTTCTCCCCCCCAACATTAGCTCTTTCAAGTCCTATTTTAGAGCTTTCATTTACAAAATCAATGTTTAGTGACCTTTTCATTGTGGTTTAAAAATGAAGACAAGATATGTGTCCAGGGAAGAGAAACAGTATTAAAATATCGAGCTTGTTATCTCCAAAGTGCTACACACAAATTAACTAATACATGCTAATATAGTAATTAGGTAGTTTGCCTAGGTTTTTAGTGCAATGACTGTGTTTCCTAAAGCCACCACTGAATAAGAGATGGGGTGGCATCACACCATAGCCAACAGCTCTCCCTAAAAGATGATGTGCTTAATCTTTGTGTATTTCTGTCTGAAAATAATATA
Organism: Urocynchramus pylzowi; assembly: GCA_013397555.1. Taxonomy (NCBI): domain Eukaryota; kingdom Metazoa; phylum Chordata; class Aves; order Passeriformes; family Fringillidae; genus Urocynchramus; species Urocynchramus pylzowi. The sequence goes on from VZRH01001705.1 coordinate 602,880, forward strand.
AGTCTATTTAGAGTACTGACACGATTTGCAAAAAGCACATTTTGAAATCAAGGTATGTTTTGAGTTATTGAACTGCAATACTAGAGAAAACCAGAATGGGTTGCTGTTGCTTGGCTGGGATGAGGATGGAGCTACAGACATTTCACCTGGAAGTGACTCCTGTGTTCTGCACAAACATCACAGGCAATGACCCCTCATAGCTTCTTCTCAGGGGCAAATAGCACAGAAAATACTTGAAAGTGTTAGAGGGAAGGGCCATCCCCTCCACAGGGCTGTCCATAGGCTCCCTCCTCCTTTGTGGAAAACCATAAGAGACCAAACAGACTTCACCTGTGGCTTCCCAGAGGATCACACTCCATGGACACTTGACTTGCATGTCCAGGCTAGATTAGGTGCATGTTTGTACACCTCTCAGGGTAATGAAGTCCCAGACACAGTGAGGACTCTAAAACCTTGAGAATAGGAATGATTAAAAAAACCCCAGTCATAAACAGAAATCAAACTGGTACCACCACAGGTACCCGTGGAGCTTTGGAATAGCAACAAGAAAGCTGGCACAGTATCACTGGCATGATGTATTCTGAACCAGATTGGAAAAAGCAACCTGGAAAAAACCCAGTATGATTATAATGAAACAGCCTTTATTCCACATATGAAAGTGCTTCTGATGCTGACAAAAGGAGGAACAATATTTATCATTCTAGGATCTAAGGGGACAAAACAACAATATTAAATCATGAAAGGTTTTGCTTGTGAATTGGCATTGTTTTCTGTCCCTTGTGTTACCAGAATGATGAATGCTTTCCTTTGTGTAGGAAAGAAAGGATACTGCATGTTTATACATATATTTATGCCATAATTTTTGAGATGGTTGGTTAGATTCTCATTAATACAAATATTTATATTAAAGGTGCTAATAAACATTTGGGGGTGGGGGTGGTGGTTTCCTCCTCTACAGTTTTATTTGAGATTCTCCTTCATGATATTTTAGCTTCTAGGACAGGTGAAACAAGATTCAGTTATCACAGTTCTTAGGATAACTGGTGGGAATATTCCAGAAGCACAATGTGATCAAAGTAGATGGAAAAGCAATACCCAAATGACTAAAGGCAAAACTGTGCCAGTCCCAGAATTACAGAAAGTGATGATATGTATGAGACATACTAAACACTTGCATTTGAATTTTTAATATAGAAAATAAATGTCACAGCATTTTCAAGAAGAATCTATTAGTCTTGAATGCAGCTCATCTGCTACTCATTGCTATGGCTTATACCTTGTACTTTTTATCCATCTTTAACTCCTGCTGAACACTCAAGCAATTGCAAAGTCTGACAGGAGGTTATGGATTTTTTCGTATTATCATATTTTTCTTACTTTTTATATTTTCAAAGGCTAGCACAGAGCATTCCAGTGAGCACATGAGAGTTAACACACTTTGTTGCCAGCAATTTCAAATGCAAGCAGTATCTCCTGGTTTGCACAGTTCAGGATGAATATGGTGCATCACTGTGCCATTTAAAGTGACTCAGCTCTGAGAGCTTCAGGGCTTGGCTCTGCCTTCAGTGCCCTAAGAACACAGGGCTGAATTTTTTAGACAGTAAATAAAATGTAAATAAATATATAACTAGTAATCTGGCCTCCAAAGATACATACGAGCATGACTCCAAGAAAGGATTACTTTTGAATGGTATAATTCTGTGCATGCTCTGAGTGCTGGGCTAAAGTTCCTAGAGCACAGCCAATTTTCCTGCACAGATTTCAATTGCTAGGTTAGATGCACTTTAGAATAATATTTAAAATTGCAGAGAAATGTGCTCTATATCTGTTAGATATTACAGTGAGCATGGATAGAATGGCTCTTCAGAAGAGCATGATGGTTTTCATTTTCTTTTTGGGTGTAATTGCTGTTCCTGTTACTCAGCCACCTCCCTGCAACCTCCATCAGGGACTCAGCTTCACTGCCTTGTGTGTAATGTGTGAGCACTGTACCACAGACTTACAGCACAAACACCTCTGCACTGCACTTGAATGTCCATGGGAATAGAAAAACACTCTCAGACCTCCTTAATCCACAGACTTTAAAATTCAGGCCAAACATGCAAATTTAGCTGGACTTTTCTTTTATGCAATACTGGACTAAGCAATGAAAGTTCTGCAAATCACCACCAGCTCTCAGTTATGCTGTGCAGTTCAGAGGCTTCAGGTGAGATTGCTGACACTCTGCTCCACAGCTATCACCAAGCAGCCCTTTGTGAATGGCTACATTAATGGTGGGTAAGAAAGAACACCACCTCCTTTACTCCCATCTACACTGGCAGTTCTAACACAAGTAAAAAAGATACTGCTTGATATTAAAAGCTGTCAATGTAAAAGTTTCATAGATATATGGAGCAATAAGACTGCATTAATCAACTGGTTTGGATTGTTTGGGGGGTTTTTTGACAGAGAGAACTGGGCTAAATTATTTTGAAAACTAATTTACATGAGTAAGCTGCAAAATTTAATTACTTGAATTAGCACATTTTTTTTCAGGGAACTTTTAACACATGTGCAGTTTTGTGTAGAAAATGACATGTACAGGCATTACAATGAAAAGTCAGGAAGTTTACAGATTTTGATAGATTTCAGGTTGGATGTGTCAAAAGATAAGCCCTGATGCTGGCAGGCAGTCTCCCTTGAAAATTTAGATTCCATATACAGAGATCTTCAGGTAAACCAATTTTTACTTTCACCTCTGCCTCCAAGTGCTGGTCTCAAAGGACTTCATTTCAGCCAAGACCTGTCAAACCCCCAAATGCTTTTCATTACTGAATTCCTTCTGTATGTTCTGTCAGCTGTGTTAAAATAATAAATTCACAAGCAATTGATTTTTGAAAAGGGAGAGAACCAATTGAACTCATCTCCTGATTTTGTTATTTCACCATGCAATTTTTTTCTTTACATATTTAAAATTGTAGTTTGAAGTCTTTCTTCTCTATGCCCTTTATGGGGTTTAAAACAGCAACAGGTTCATAGAACTTGTAATAAAAAAAACCTTCTTGGTACAATGATTCTGAGACATCAGAGGTGTACTCCAGTCAGTGCATACCCTCTCAAATCATTAATATTAATGATAATTCACTCACAAACATCCAGCACATACTAGGTGCCCTGGTAATCTTAATTGGTGCTATGAAATAATACTGATGTATGTGGGGAGAAATTCAGGGCATTTCTGAAATTCCTTGCAGAGGTGATTTTGTAGAGTTTTTGTCATTATCAAGGGAGGATAATTCACAAAAGCCATAGTGATGGATTAAGAAAGCAACAATGGTTATTTCACCTAAAAATTTGAAAAGAGTCTTTTCAAATTGTGTGTGTGTGGAAAGGGAGCTTAGTTTGGATGAAGCATTTGCAAGAACACCTTAATAGGGGACAAGAAAGCAATTAACAATGAAAAGTCACTGATGCAAAAGATAGTCCTAGAGATTAAAATCTTATTGAAACAAATGCTTCTCCATTTGATCATAATGAATTGAGCTGAAAGATCTGCAAAACCAGTTCACTGAACACCAGAAGAAAATAATAATTTGCTACCCAATTATAGTGCAAAGCTTTCTGCCCAACATACTGCTTTACAGCATTACTTAAACAGAAATGAACTGAACACCACCATAGCTGAATTAGACATAATATTATTTGAAATTGCAATGTGATAAGTAAAAATATATACGTATATATATACAGCTATATCAATTTTTACAGGGCTCTAAAAACATGAGTATATGCTTTATCCCAATGGAAAACCAAAATATTCAAGGGAAAAGAGATGAAATGGGCATAGCAGGGAAAGATGAAGCAAATAATGCAGGGAAGAAAGGGGCAGTGGTGGAGCTAAGCTGTGCATGGGGCAACAGGGGAATAGTCTGAGATGAGATAAATTGCATAGTCTGAGATGAGAGGGAAGTGGGAACGGTGGGGAGAGAACATTAAGAAGTGATGATTGAGAGAAGTACATTACAGTGTGGGAACAGATTGCTTAAATTAGAGAAATCCATCAGATCAAAGTAGATTGGGTTTTTGTGATGGGAATGAAGATCTCAAATTTATCCCACCTGACTTTAGGCACTTAGCTGAGACATCCAAATGTGGAAGGGTTCCTGTCATGATTTGAAAAATCAGCAGAGAGGCCTGTCAAAAGAGGAATCAAGGCTCCAAGTGGGCTCAACTGCCCTCTGACAGAAGTGTTACAGGATAGGAGTGATCACATTACTAACACATTTAAAATAATATGCACAGATTACATGAAATGTTTGGATTACATAGGACTATATAAAAGAGATTAAAGAAGAACAAAATAAACATAAACAGCTTCACAGGAATTGTTATTGAATAGGTTTTTTACAGGCCCCATATTTTTCAATCTTGCTGTTAATGGGAAAATGTGGCAGTGACAGGGGTAGGCACAACAGAACAGTCAGCAGTGGTGGGGATGGCAGACAGAGGAAAAAAAAATCTTTTAAATTTTCATTTTCTTACCAGTTGCTTTGCCACTGGAACAAAATATGAAGTCACATGTCTGGGAGAACAATGTGGGATATACCAAAATCAAAGCAATGGCTTCAGAAAGGCTCCCCACGTTATAGTCAGGGAAGAGGACAGGATTTGATCACATTTTAGAAGTTCTGAGGAAGGAAAGATCATGTGCTAAAAAGGCTCTTTCACCCTTTCAGCAAGACAGGTTTAACACACAAGTGTTCTAAAGCCTGAACTCAGAAAGCCTAAAGGACAGGAGCTTAAAGGAAATGTGATAAACAAATCATCAGAGTAGGTAAATTAACAATTCACATCTTAAGCGCTGTGAAAATAAGGAATTAAGCAGACAACCTGGAAAGACAACAAAGTTGGAGTCAGTTTGTCAGAAAAACCAATATGACAGAAAGGCACTGGAAGGAACACACATAGGTGTGAGCAATTACAAAAACAAATTATCTGAAAATATGGATTTCTTCATTGTCTAGTAAATAGAGTAATTTTAGCAAATGAAACAAGCTTCTAGATGAGAAAAACAAAACTGAAATCATCAAGCTGTCTATGTATTTTGTGTTTGTTGGTCTGTAAAGAACCAACAAAAATCCTATCTGAAATTAAGCTGTAAATATCATATTTTTCAGATCATCGTCTACTTGAATTTCAGTAACAAAATCTTGAAGAAATTCAGTTGCCTGTTCCCACTGCAACAATGTTTTCTAATACTCCTAGTGATGTGCTGAAAGCTGTGTGTAATTAGACCTGATGACAGGGACAAATCCTATGCTCAAAACTTAAGTATGAACAAAAAACAGGGCAAAAGGAAGAAGAAAATGTATTGCCTACAGTAGGTCTTCTTAGACTTAAAATTATGGAGAAAAGCTTAAATACATCAGAAGATGTAAAAAAAAAAAAGTTGTAATTCTTGTTTAAAAGAAAAAAGCCCTCAGGACTGCAGCCCTTCTGAGATCCCTTACCTTCCTAAGTGTTCTGCTGGGAAAAAAGCAGTGTTCTGCTCTTCTCATGCCAGGAGTGTACAAACCCTGCACAGGAACCAGACAGTGAACATATAGTTGGACACTGTGGTTCTTACTGCCTTAATGAAATTATGCTTTAGACATTTTCTGCATGACTAATCTCTCTTGATTACATTTTGAAGCTTTGCAGTGAATTGTGAATTATGGATGCACAAGGCCTCCTCTTTGTGGTTCTGCTGCCTCCAGTACAGAAGGACCACCAGACTTTGGTGCACAACTTTTGCTGTCTCCACTCATCACTGTTAGATCATTCCTAGTCTTCCCTGGGAGGGATTTGAGAGAATCAGAGAACCTCCACACTGGGCTCAGTGCCCTGTGGAGCCCTCCCCAGGTGAGGTGAGCTCCATTTCCACCCTTGAACAGGGAGCTTTGAGGGGAACTGGTGCTGTCCCAGGCTAACATCACCCCCACCCTGCCAGACCAAACACAGGTTTTCAGGTTTTCAGAAGGAAAGGATAGGTCTCTATAGATTTCCCATCTCTCAGACTTTCACCTCTCGATTTCCAAAATAATCCTCATATTGATAAGCTTTTCCTAAGGTATCCACACACATCTTTACCCTTACATCAATGCACCCACTGCACCCTTCAATTTCTACTCAGGTGTTTGGACTAGAACTTGGCAGAGACTCATCCTGTCAATAGGGAAGGGTATATCCCTTAATGGAAGCATCTAGTAACACTCTTAGGGGCTTCATGTGATTTTTTTCTTTCCCCATGGTCGTCTTCCACAAAAATATTAGTGGAAAGAAAAGATGTGCCTACAGGTTTCAGGATGCTTAACACCAGAACTGCAGAAAGGCTCTCAAACAGAGCAGGCATTGCTTCAAACCAATTTTCCATCAGCCTTAGTGCAACCATGCACACAAACATTCTCTTTGCAAATCTCTTCCACAATCTGAGGCTAATACCTGCAGCACCTAGACCAGAGATGCACGACAAGGATGTGAAGCTCTTTATAAAATCTGACTGACGGGAAATCAATAATACAAACAAACCCATAACCAGGGATCCATTACTGCTACAACATATAAACCAGCTCTGTGCTATTCAGCAAACACTTGCAAAGTATGTGTCAGCAGTGGGAAATCCTTTTTTCAACTCTTTGGGAATATAAAGTGACACAATATCCATGGAACTATGAAATATTGTAAACAAACCCATAGGCTCATAACCTTAAACAGAGTTATCCACCACAGTATATTCTCCTGTGCTTTGGTCCCATTATGGTAAGGTTTACTTTAGTCTTTTAATCTGATCATGCATACCCCAAATTGTTTAGACTGTAATTATAGATGTAAAGTTGTTTTGCCTTCTACAAAAAAAAATGTGCTTTGGAGAGACCAAAACAGAAATTAAATGCATGGAAAATAATAGAACTATTTCAACAGCACTAATTGCAAAGCAGTTTAAGAAAGCATCTTTTGATTAAATAATTGTTTTAATTATACAGTATACTTAGGTTTACCAACTATAAACACTTCAGCTTTTAGCATTAGGATAATTTCACGTATACTTTTGCCACACTTTATTTCAGAGCATGAATAAACTAGAAGTAGAAATCACTGTAAAAAATACATCCAAACAGAAGGAAAAAGGGTGATTTCTCCACCAATAACAGACATCTATCATAATACATTGTTAAAGACTATAGCTAAATGTAAAAAGTCAATTCATGAATTGCCCAGGAGAAACCTTTGTATTGAGGGAGACCAAACCTTAGGTCATTCAGAAATGATCTTTACCCAGGGAGGGCTCTGAGCAGAGCTCAGCAATATCCCTCTCATTGCAGGGCTGCACCAAGGCAGCTCTTCTGCCAGAGCATTCTCCAAGTGGAAGACTTTGCAAAGGACAAGGCTCCCATGGCTGCCTGCCTTAGACTCACAGATTCATAGAAGGTTCCTTTCATAACCAAAACAAGATGCTTCTTGACTTCACACTGTGGCAGACCATAAATTCACCATGGTACATTATCCACCATCTCAAGAAAAAATAAATTCAATATCTCTTAACTACATGGCAGCAATTTTCCACTGAGGTGGTATTAAAGCTTTCTTTAAGAGTAAGATGTCTAGAAAAGGTGTTAAAAATCAAATACTGTTGTAGGCAAAAAATATTCAAAACATCACTATTAAAGGTAATTAAATTATACCCTCGGACAAAACCCTCAAGTTCGCTACTGTTTTTATTGTCAAGGGGATACAGACAGAGTAAATGTATTCTGACATTTGGTAGTAAGGGGAGGAGAGAGATTTGTGATACAGAATGGATGAGGAAAGGAGATGTTAGTGAGGCATTGCACATGCAGACATGCTCTGACAGAATTGCAAAGATTTTTGCAGCTATAAAACACTCAAATCTCTCCTCAGTTTAAAAATATGCCTGTAAACAAGTACTTTATATCATTCTGTGAAACAATGACAGTAACAACTGCTTGTACTCTGCCTGCAGCGAAGGGGTTCCTGCTCCAGCAAAAATCACAGTATTACCCTTATGAAATTTCAGAATTATTGGTCCTTCACAAGACAAAGAGAAACCTTTGCGTGCACTGACTGCGGGATCAGTGCAAATAGAACAAACCCAGCAGAACTGCTTGGCAGGAGTTTAAGTAGTCTCTTATCTCTACACTGCAGTTCTGCTTGTACTGCACCTCACTACATGCACAAGACTTTTGTGTTGGTCTTGCTCTCACCTTGTAATCCACCAATCAAACTGGTTGAAGGCTGCCAGAAACTTAACACATCTCTTTAAACTTTTCCGCCTGGTAATTGCAATTCAATTTTTTTCTAGCTTAAAAATTCATCCCATTTGTACTATTTTAAATATCATTACTGATTAATTCATATTTTCAACTCAACGAATTTTCACACTGCTCTCCAAATTTGTTCAATTATGAGGAAATATATTTTATTTTGAAAGATAATGTTGAAGTCTTCAGAAGAGCTGTGTTTCATATCTTCAGCTGGTGTCAATGAATAGTCTCTTCCACATGCAATAGGTTAATCAAAATTTTGGCTACCTCGGGTTCTGGTTCTCTTTCTGCTGGGCTAGCAAATTATGCAAGTCCAATTTACATTACCAATGTATGTTGGTATTAGAATTTTATATATAACAAATATATACTCATATATACATATATATTTTATATATAACAGATATATATGGACTAAACTTTGACAAGAAAATGTATCATTACTGTCTTTTATCTGTTTTCTTTAAGGATTATAATCCCACATAATTTGTGCCCCAAACCTTTTTGGCCTTCCTTCTACTGTTTGTCAAATATTGTTAAATGTTTGTCAAATATTCCTTTTCTTGAATTATGTAGCACTGGTCAGAAACACAAAAAAAAATTTTGGAGAAGAAAAGTGTCATAAGGCTGATACAATGTCTTTGCATAGACAAAGGCATGTGATCATTATGGGGCACATTTTCCCCACTAATGAAAGTTTATTGGCTGTATCTTTAAAACTGACAGTGTCTTTCAGAATCTATCAAATGTATCAGAACATAAGCTATCAAAATAAATAAAATATAAAGTGCATACTTCTTAGGGACATAATTTCCAAGTACATAAACTTTTATCTTACTTTTGAAAAAATGTCAAATCACTCATGGCAGTGCTTTAAAAAGTATGATTTATGAAAAAGTCTTCTTTTACAGGCTCTAAGAACTCCATAAAAAGTCTTTCAAACAACAGGGCTACCAGAACTTTTAACAGAGAAAGTTATAAAGCAGATTATGGATGAGAGCAGGTGAGACAGAATCATGGTCGCTGCACTCAATCAAATGCATCTGCATCTGGCAAGTAGCTCTAAGAATTAAATATGTTACAGCTGAAGAAAGACTCCTGCAAGTTCTCAGTTTGTATTCACCAGATCTGTTCTTTGCAGCACAATAGATGCTGCCATGCTGCAGAGTCAGTAGTAACTTCAAACACAGGAGATGCTTTGGGTGCTCAGGTGAGGACCTCACAGATGAAGCAAAGAGGTTGATATGAGAACAGTCCAGTCATGCAAGAAAAATACTGTTATTTTAAATAAAGCCTCTTTATGTCAAAATCACTGCATGTGAGACTATTAATTACTTACACAGCACTCAATACATGACATTGGGGTTACCTCACACCAAACATTAGAGCTTCTCAAGGGTTTCCTGCTCCAGGTCGTGGTCACTGCTTACCTGGACAGCCTTGGAGCTGTGAGCCTGCCAGGTTAACTGATGCAGCTATTCTGTCCTGGCTCTATACAGACTCTCATTCTCCCCAGGCTTGCTGAGCAGAGATATTTCTGTGAACTGCAGCACCATGCTACATTTGACAGCCTGAAATAAAAGGCAGCTCAGCCCAGTTTCTAAGGTTGTTTTTAATCTCTTCCAACTCCAGCTGCCGAGACTGAGGTGAGGAGACTAAGCTAATCATCTGGGCTCCCTCTGTAGAAGAGGAACAGAGATACCTCAAGAGTGAGATTTAATAGATAATTTTATTTCAAACTCATGTAATAGAACAGGACAAGATGTCCTGTCCAAGTGCTTTTGTTGACTCACAAGGAAACTTAGATTAATTCAGATGAGAAGCCTAACTTCTGGATGAATGTGAGACAGCTCCTGCTTATTTTGATATAGAATTGCTTAAGAGCAGCTGTGGGAGCACCCTTATACAGACAGCATTAAGGATAATTCTTGCTTCTGGCAATTCACAAATTAAGCTAAACTAAAATCCCATTTCAGCTATAAAACTATTTTAAAAGATGCTTTTTGGGTTCATATTATACATCTAAATGGGAGAAGGGTGCCATATGGAGGGTTTTCATTTTGTTAAGAGATATTCAGTGCTCTTATCTTCTTTATGTACAACACAGAAATTGAAAGCAAACAATGCTTATATATTTTTTGCAAGCAATTTTCATTTTAAATACAGAAAACTTTATTAATAAAGCAATGGGATACTGAAATACTAAAATGAAAGCTCCGAGAGTAAAGGATCTTTTAACTCAGCTAACACCATCTTGCATTTACTCATTTGCATATATGGACTTTAAAATGTCATGTATTATTTTCCAAGGATCATTTTCAAAGGGAAATTGTAATTTGCCAAATACAACTGCCATATAAAATAATAGCAAATACAACCATAAGATGAAACTGCTGTCAAGTTGTTTACCAACTGTCCAGTACAATCAAACACGGTCTTGTGATTGTTTTTCTGTTCTGTTTGAGGAAAAAAAAAAAATATTTGACTTCCAAATCCAAGCTTTTGAATTCTGGGAGTTCAGAAGTGTTCTGTATATTCTATGTCCAAAAAGAAAAGTATTTTATGTGCTCAAAAGTGAATCTCATCAAATTCTCTGTGGCCAAGAAGTGTCTGCTGATACAATGGGGGAGAAATCTTTCACTGAGGATGAGAAGAAGGATCATTCTTCACATCCTTCCCCACTTACAAAGTGGATCAAAGGCACACAGCTTTAGCTCACTCCTACCTATACAGAATGCTGCTGCAAAAAAACCCATGCACTTATCTAATATTTTTGGTGATACTGCCACTAGCTGAGTGTTTTTTGCTTTATTTCCCACCTTCTAGGCCCTAAACCACAAAATGTTTGTCTTTACTTCCGAAGCCCTTCTCCACCAAAGTGCCTCATTCTTAGGAGGAGTTCGCTACAGCCATCTGCAAAGCTGTCTTAATTATCTCATTTCAGATCCTTTCTTTGATATGTTGCTTATAGAAAACTCATAGCTGGCCTGCTGCTCTCCCTTGAACACTGACTTTTTGGCTGCCCAGTACTGTCACATTGTTTCCTTATGCTCCCCCGTCTGTCTAGACCCATCTGTTGTCTCTTGTTTTATACTTAGATTATAAACTCTATGGCAGCAGAGCTGCCTCTTTGTTCTGAGTTCATTTAGTGCCTAAAACAATGCAGGCTTGACCCATGATTAAGGCTTCCCAGCACTAGGGAAAAAAACCACAAAATAGCAAACATTCTAACAAATAACCCAGCTGGAGCGCCGGAAACAGACGCTGCCTTGCAGACATCACAACACAGAGGAATCAAATTCCACCAAAACTGAATTACTCAGCAATACTGGTCCATTTGATCATCATTGAAAAACAGCCTTCATGTTTCTCTTGCTTTTCAATCTAGCTCACAGTTGTGGCTTTTAGCTGAATAATGTCTTCTCTGAATAAAACTTGTCAAACTATTGCATTGTGTGCTTTAGGTTCCGGGGTTCTGCTTACTTTGTAAGCAGAGCCCCTTACTTTAGGGGCTCTGCTCCTCTAAAGTAAGCAAGCTCAGAACCTCTTTTTCTCTCTTTTACCAGAAAAATTGGAGTTTGAAACCAGTTTCCTTGAAGCCAACCTGGGTGCAAGGATATGCTGACTCACAGCTCCCCTGGTTTAAGGCATCATAGGCTTCTGGTGTGTTTTACTGTGCTGTGATCCACAGCTCATTCGAGAATCACAAAGTATGCTGAGTTGGAAGGGACCCACAAGGATCATTGAGTCCAACTCCTGGCCCTGCACACCCCCAAGAGTCACTCCATGTGCCCATGAGCACTGTCCAAATGCTCTTTGAGCTCTGCCAGCTTGGTGCTGTGATCCCTCTTCCCTGGGAGACTGTCTCAGAACCCAACCACCCTCTGGGATAAGAAGCTCCTTAGGAAGGAGCAGCCTCAGCCTTGCCTGGGGTCCTGCTCTCTCTGCTCCAGCTCATGCACTGGTTTCTGTCCACCTCTGGCCAGCTTGGATTCCAAGCCTAGCTCCTCAAGTTTCTCTGTCTGAAGTCCCACACCAGAGCAAAGAATGCTCATGGTGACCCAGCCAGTTCTCTGCTATGTGAGAGGGGACATAAGAACTAAGAAACCAGTGTGGGCAGATCCCAGAGGAAAACAAATCACCACATTTGCTGTCTCTGGATACAGCAAATGATGAATGCTACAACATCTCCAAGGCTCCACAGATGCAGAATCTGAGTCCACTGGGACTGGCCAACACAACAGGAGAAGGTCACAATGCTCACAGCACCCTCACAGGTCCCTGCAGATTCTGGCAAGGGACACAGCATGGTTATGTCCTCATTCCCATTTCAAGGCTGTCTGTATACAGAATTTGGGACAGGATTTCTCTTGTGGCTCTTGAAGTGCTGATTAGTTTAATTAACTTTTTCATGAAAGTAAAATAGGGCATAAGTTTTTGCTGTATTCTTATGAGATTACTGACAGACTTCTTCAAGCACCTCTCTTTCATATTTTCAGGACTTTTGCTGATTTGATTACATAGAAGAGGTGGCAGCATGATGACTGCTAATTAGAATTCTCAACTTATTATCAGTTTCATATTAGCAGATTTCATATTAGCAGGTTTCATATTAGCAGATCAATACAAAACCACAATGTGTGTACAGCTGCATTTACCTCTAAAACTGAAATCACTCTAGTTCACACATGTCACCTTTAAAATCTTTTGGCCTGAAGACTTACAATGAAAAAATGAAAAAGGAATATAAGAAAATCCAGCTCTAGAGGGAAGTTTTACTACAAATAAAGTTTTATAACTATAGTGATCAGGAATGTCCTTGAGCTGGGAATTTTTGATGATATCATTAACAAGCAGTGGCATTACTTCTGTGCAGACATCAGCTATAAATTATGCTTTACATACAGTCACTGTATATTTCCCAGGGATTCAGGACCTCATCTAGGAGGTTCTGGAGATACTCAGCACCAATGGACTTCAGAATGAGGTGAGAATACCCAGCACACTGCACTACTATGACCACAAACCATAACTGTGCAGAGCATGCTGAAATAATCATGAGGTAAGTACGTGGTAATTCCTCTTTTCTAGCCAAAGTGCACATTACACGTTAATTACAGCTAAGCCACCTAAGCATAATTGTCAAGAATTCTACAGAAACGTGCAATTTCTATGCAGATTGCACTTGGCTGAAAACACCATGAATCTACTGTGTTATTCTATCTTGCCATGTATATGTGGACAATGCAAACCAAGCTATTAACAAAGTAAATAACCCTGAAAGAACAGTTAATTTTTATTGCTGCCACAGACTCACCTTTTAAGAATGCCAAAGTAGCTTAAAGTATGGAAAAGAGTGGATTATGAAGGACATAAGGATACATTTCTTTATCTGACAAGCACGATGCTTAAAGAAGCCAACTCCAATACTCTGTTTTCCCATCAGTTATTTCTGAATTTTACAATAAAATGGTAATGATATATCCAGGTGGCAAAATTCTGTTTTAACAGCTGCATCAACTGTACAAAACTAAGAAGCAGCATCTTAACAGATTAACAGCTCTCCATAATATTATCTTTGTAGCATGCAATTTGTTCCCAGTGATAATTAGGTATTTAGAGACACAACTAATTAGAGAAAAATGACTGGATGATTTTTCATTTGGTCAGAAATCTACTGTCAGAAGTGAAGATCTACTATGGGGACTAATGTAATTCTGGTGCTAGAATTAGTGTCAGAAAGGTAAGAGAAAATGTGGTTTTAAACTATGCAGATGGTAAAATAATGTACCTCCACAGACCTCCACACTGTCAATATGTGCATTGATACACTCTTCTCCAAATGGAACAATTCTCTTCCTAATATGCATTTCATAAGTGTGGGCGCTGAGGAGGGGAATATAATAAAAGGAGGGGATTTAGTAAAAGATGGAGCAGAACAGGTTTTTTTCCCATTAAATAGATCTTTCCCAGTCTAATTTGGGATAACAGATAGAAGATTCAAGGGATCATTGGTTCTTGAAGGCATTTGTTTCCTCTTATTTTCATGTACTAACTGTAGGACTCTATCTCTGTTTGCCTTTGCTGCTGCATTGCCTGTCACTAAAATACATCTTTAACTCTGTATCATTTTTCCTCTGGATTTTATTTACCATGTCACTCACCAGCTAGACTCATATAAGTATACCTCAAGCTACTGGAAAAGAGCATTCTCCACATTCACTACTAATATCATTCCACAGACTGAGTGGAGTGCTTTATGAGAGATGCTGCTATCATCCAAAGACAAATCATGTCTATGACATATTCAGCCAGCTTTTACCCAGGGCTCAAAGTCATACATCCACAGCACTAAAATGTTTAAACTGGCCCTACAGCATTCTTCTTCTGGGAAATTGATAGTTCTTTTTGTGCAGCAACCCTAATTTCCTCAATTCCAGGTGTACATGCATGTTTTTGCACACACACATCCCCCACCCTTAAATGTGCATCCAACAGCATTCACATTCAGAAGAAAACCTTATGATATATGTGAGTGGCAAACGCAAAGCTTCAAACATTGCAGCTGTTTGTTCAAACTTAATTTTGTCCTTTCTTATGGTCCAGCCTGTGCAATGAACGTGGCAGGTGTTCTGCAGAAACATACAACAATATCACACTACCGAGGTCTCTATGACAATGGGAAGGGAACAAGACAAATCTGGCAAAACATTACTTGCAAAAACTTTCTGCTTTCATTTATTTCCTCTTAAAATAATCCTTGAAGCAATTCTCCCTCCACCCCCATTTTTCTGTTTGCTTGCTTTAATGAATAGACTTTAAAGGTTTGCTAGCTCAGCTGCAATGCTCTCCCCAGTGCCCTACTGCTTGATGTTGGACAAATCAGCTGCATCACACAACCCTTCACCTTTATGTTCAGGACCAAATATATGAATTGTCAACAATAATCCCATGGGTTAAAATAATCTTTTCTATGGCCTCCCAGATGTGGCAAAGGGATAATGCTCCCTGACAGGTCAGGAGGGTGTGGTTGAGGAGCAGAACCTTGACTGGTCCTTCTCTTTCCCCACTGCTCCAGCAGCACCAACACTTCACAGTGCAGCTGCTCTGGTCAGCAACCTGCACCTGAATCCTTAAAACTGTTTGAGTTCAGCTATTATTTTGGCCTGCTGTCAATTTTTTCCTATGAAATGCAACTAAAAGAAAGAAAATCGTAATGTTCTACAGTTTATGAGTCCACCAACTGGACTGAATTCAGGGAACAAAGAAATGGCATTTCTTCAGTACATGGTTGGATTTTTTTGTTGTTGTTTTTTTTTAACTTGACCAGATTTAAAACTGTGCTGTAAACAACAGAAGTGTTAGAAATTGCCTTTGAATGCAAACATATTTTACTGCAAAAACCTTTCATTCCACTGTGCTGGGAAACTTAGCACATAGACCTAAGTTTGTCTGAATATATGTTTCATATCTAACTACAGAAACACTTCAAAAACAAGGTTATAAATAGGACAAAATGGCCACCCATATGACAGCAGTTACATTTAAACTTGTTAATTGCTTGAAATAGCTACAGACACAAACAACCTTATGTATAGGTACTAATGCCTGATACACAGCCTGACTGAATCATTAATAGTATTAGAAAATAAATGCCTGCTTGGTATCTAAGCAATCAGAATTTAGGTACAAATAAACTAGATCTTATATTTTAAATAACAGGGATAAGTCCCACAGCAGGTTCAGATCAGCAAAATTCACAGCCCAGGTGTTTCTGACCACTTATTCTGAGCATTTTTCTCAAGTCTCTAAATTGTATTGTTGCATAGCTCCAATTTCTTCATTTCCACCTAATTCCTATTTAAAAGACCATCATCACAAAGCATTTCTATCCCTTCTTCACACTGTGGAAACTTACTGGCCAAGTTTCACAAGTCTTTATGTACAGTGAACAAAACTAAATCCTGCAGCACTTACATAATCAATGTTAAATATTTAACGTTGCATCGCAGTGATACATCATTGAAAGACATTGGGGTAGGATTTGTACAGAGAAATGGTATTGACCAGTTGATAAATTTGAAAAAACACGGATTTTCTTAAACAGCACAATTTCTACAGATTTGAACTTTCTAAAGAGAGGGTTCCCAAGCACGTTGTATTCAGCTGACAAAAAACCATGAAATTTTATGTTCACACATGCACATAGAAACAGATTTAAAATACACTTAAATGTCTCAACATTTCTAAAACATAACAAGTTATTTTGGAAGTAGCAAAAATCATAAACGGAATGGCACAATGATGTGGAAGTAACTTCTAAAGTGTCTGTTAAGAGCTCTTAAAACTCCATAACTTATTTTTTAAAGCCACATTTTCTATCACGTTCTCAAAAAAATGCATGTGCAGTTATATGCAAAAGAAAGCTCTATATGTGGGAAGAATAGCTAACTCACTAATACCAAGTAACACCATAAGAATCTTGTCTTTCCATTTAAATAATAAAAATAACTGCTTCCACAAGCAAAATGTAGTAAATTACATTTCCCCGTATGTTTACATGCAGCAGCATCTACCTCCTCAGAGGAGCAGTCATTTTCTTGTCATTTTCAAGCAATATGTCACACAGAACTTGCACAATCTCTTGAATGTTATTTTCCATAATCACACCTTGAAGTGTCCTAAAAGTCTGGGAGAAGTCAGAATATTCTGTGCTGTCATATCAGCACACCACTCTATATGCAGACAATGAAGAATTAAATCTGCTCATAAAGGAATGGTACATATTGTAAGGTTGACTTCATTTTCCATTTATGCTTCTGGTTTTGTTGTTAAGAAATAGGAGAGGCATTAGCTTGAAAAATATTTCTGGGTGCAGGACAGCATCAGAAGTTTCTCTCCAATTAAGTATTTTTCCATAAAACCATCACATTGAATCTGAAAAAAACCCATAACAACCTACTGCTTTCAATTGCATTGCTACACTCATGGGCAAGCTCACAGTTAAAAAAGCTGTCTGCTCTAACAGTTTGATCCCATTTCAGCATCTCAACCTTTAAATGGGGTATTTGTCTTTCCAGCCTCATCTAACAACCCCCTTTCACTGAATCAAGGAGAGATCCAGGAAATCAAACTGTAGCATATCTGTCTTCCTTTGTGCAGTCGGTGTCTGTGAGACTGGAGGCTTTTTTTAATCTTGACTAATAGGAAATAAAATTGGCTCCAACTGTATCTAGAATGAAACAAGCTACAAGCAGACCTGCAACTTCAATCAGGTTCGTTTCTTTCCATTTCAACCTCACCAGTCTGGAACAAGAAAACGTTATTACAGCATGCTCAGTCAGAGTTTACAAGAAAGGCACATAACTATGGAGACAAAACCAGCCAGCTCTTTCATTCATGGCTGGTCAGGTCATAAAATGAGTACAATTCACAGCCTTGCTTCCAAAACAAAGAACATGCTAAAGTAGGATTCCAGATAATGAACAGTCTGCTCTTATTTCTTTCATAGAGATCTATTCCTCTACACAAATTGTTTGGCTTGAAATGCTGAAAATGTTTTGAACAGGAAAAAAATGCTTCCTTTTCAAGCACTGGCAAAACAGCATTCCAGTCTGTAGGAAAATGGCATAAGTGGCATCCAAGAGCCAAGATCAGAATGCAGTGCATGAAGCATTGCCAATAAGGCAAGATCCCCACCTTATTAAAGTTGTTTCATTTCCTAATAGTTGATTTCTTGAGAAATCAATATTCCCTTATCTTCCCTATACTTTGGAGAGTGCTTATAACTACTGATTTGAAGTTGAGGCTTTTATTCACTACTGATTTTTCAATGAGCCCTTTGTATTGCAATCCAAAAGGTATAAATAATACCAAAAGGAAAACAAAGCCAACCAACAGTTAAGAGCTCATAACTTGAAGTCATGCTCAGTTCAATCTCACAAGTAAAAAGCAGATTACGTGCTTGGACACGGATCTCCTCTTCATCTACAGATCATTACTATCTGATTATCAGCTTGGTGCTCCCTGATATGAATATGGCATTTTTTCCATTTCATTCTAATAGAAAATATATTACAAGAACCACAACAGCTCTCACCAACTTCCATATTTGCTAGCATTTTTTCTAGGAGCATTAAGGAACAAGTGGAAACAACCCCCTTCAAAGTGAGGGAGAAGGCACTTCAGTGAGCCCTGCTGGGAAAACTGCACCACTCCTTCCAGTGCTCAGCTGAGTAAACAAAGTTTCAGCTCCCAGAGCAAGAAATGCAGCATTAAAATTCAAGCATGCAATTTGATATCAAAAGGAAAGTAATTTGGGGAAGCAAAGTGTCTCAACTTTTGCTTTTCAAAATGTAGAAGAAAATGCATACAATGGCTACTGAGGTTAGGTAGGGAAATTTGAAGAGGAGAAGGTAACAACTATTTTTATCAAAAGTACCCAAGCAACATAGCACAAGGTAACCCAAACAGGTACTGGGATAAAAAGGATGTATTGAAAACATGGAACAAACACCAAGAGGAACAGACAGAAATAATTTGTTTTATGGAGTTTCTTGAGACTTTTCTAAGACCTTTCTGTCTTAAAGGCACTGGTATCACTGTAGTGATGCAATTTCTCACATGGAATATGATCTGGAGGTGTATCCATAGATTCAAATGTGGCCACAGCACAATATTTTACTTCTAAGAAAGAAAGCTAATAGTTTTTCTCAGTATATGGTGCATTTGCACACTTTAACTGTTCATACAGGCTGCACTGCAACTGGTGAGCAAAGATCTTTTGACTGGAATTAATATTTTCAGTCATAATTGCTTTGTTAATTTATTGACAGTGTCCATGCTCAGCTTTCATTTATGTTATTTTTGTACAATTGTTGAGTGTGAAAGTGAACAACAATTTTCTTATACCTATGCTCCATCTCTTAGTCAGCCACAGGAGTTATGACTGAAGGGACATCAGCTTTCACTAGAACACCTGAAATAGGCTAAAAAACCACTCACAAGTACACCCATAAAGTGTGTTTAGAAGATGAGCTTGGGAACTAATTTCATAATTTTCAGGCATCTAGACATCTTTCGTCTCCTGAAAGCACTGATTTGATCTGAGAGCTCCCCTTTTAACTTGGATAAACTCACATTAACTTAACTCAGGACTGGGAACTAGAATTTGTAACATACATTATTTTATTGGTTGCTGGGAATTTCTGTCCTTTGTGGATTGTAAGTTCACTCTGCTGCACTGGGGTGTTCTAGTAACACCTTTATGTATCCATACAAATAAATGCACTCAGAACATTTGAGCATATAAAAACACAGAATACGTGGAAGGTAATGACACAGAGCAGGGCACTTGCTGAAGTGAAATATTTCATGTTGACTGTACCTCTAGAAATTTACTGTCCTTGTATCAGTGTCCAGTTTGATGGCTAAGGGACAGCTACAGGCTTTGTGCAGCAATCAGTCAGACACTCCAGATTAGCATTTCCATGCTTCCAAACTAGCATTTGCTAGCTTGTTCAAGTTTGGACATTTTGGGCAGGATGTAATGAGGGAATTGCTGCCCAGCACCCCTCAGAGCTGCTGAGTGGGATTTGACAGTGTAATTGTACAAAGGATGGAGCTGCCTCTTCCTTGAGCTTTGTGTCAGGATGCCCTGTGCTATCAGCTGATGGAAACTCTCCCTGGGAGTTGGGCTACACATTCTGAGTGGGACAGGCTGTGACTGTGGTTGTGGTTGTTGATTGTGACAACCTTCACACTCTATTCTTGCTGTAGCAATTTGTCTCATTTGGGATATAAAATCCTGCATGTCTTGATTTTTTCATAGGGTCTGTGACAGGCCAGAAGTGCAAAGTGACCTCCCATAAGTGTAGAAAAATTACCTATTCTAAAGATGGTAAAACAGAATTCTGCATCCAGTGAAAAAATCCGAATCTTAAATGCTTGACATGGTTTCTGATTGTTTATTTGACTATTTGGAATATTTTCATGTACCTACCATCAAAGAAAAAAACTCAATAATTTATGATGAGAAGATGCAAGAGAATAGTGCTTTCTAAAAATCTGTTTTCATATCACTATTGATCAATGGAGAAGAATCAGAAAAAGCATCACTGAAGCATAATATCAGGGAAACAGCATTTAAATAAAGCTCTAGTTGCCCAATAACAAGTAGGGAAAGTTTATGACAGAATTTCTTAGTATTATCCTGATAGAAAAAATTATCAGATTATAAAGTTATATGAGCTTCTTAGGGGACTATATTTATCCCACAGGTAAGGATTACTTGAATAATTTACAAATTCCCTAGTGAATGAATTATGCTTCCTTCTAAGCAAAATGTACATCACACACCCTAAAATGCCATGCACCACTTCTGCTGGGATGCAAGCCACACTTGCTTCCTAAGACAAATTTCTCTTCATTAAAAGGAATTTTCATTGCACCTTGCTAGAA
Organism: Urocynchramus pylzowi; assembly: GCA_013397555.1. Lineage (NCBI taxonomy): Eukaryota > Metazoa > Chordata > Aves > Passeriformes > Fringillidae > Urocynchramus > Urocynchramus pylzowi. The sequence continues at coordinate 623,639 of VZRH01001705.1, forward strand.
AGTGCCACAGCCCTACAGGAAGAAATAACTGATCCCTGCTGGCTGAGTGTACCAGACGTGAATCACTGACTCCACTGTGGATGGAAAGAGATGGGCATGTGTGTGGGAAGGAATTAAAGCTCAGGGCCAAGATCTCTGCAGGAAAGCCTAAAAATAGCCAAACTTAGAAGAAGCATGGAGTAAACTTTCTTGTTTCAGTGTCAAGTCACTTAGTAAAATTAAGATTTGGGAAGGAGAAAATCTGAATCAACCCCAGCTTTGATTTTCCTGTTACTCTACAGATCCTGCATATTGCCCAAGTTCAGAATTACAGTGTCCCATATCACACATCTCTCATTTTAGGCACGCCAGCCTTTGATTATAGCAGACAGCAGTGATTAACAGTGTAGGAAGGAAGGATATTGTGCACATATAAAGGGTAAATTGAAGAGGCTGAAAGATAAGATGGTACTCAAAAAAAAAAAAAAAAAAACCAAAAAGCTGCTAAATGATTGGTATCATTTCAGTAACATTTTCTTGTAAAACACTCAGTTTCCCCCTCCATCCCTCAGTATTCCACCCTCCTGCTGTACCTGTCCTTGCACAGGCATAATCTAGAAAACTAATACAAAGCAGACAGGTCTAGAAAACATGACCTTCACCAGGTTTGGATGAACTGAGATTATTTTCATATAGAGAAAGGTGATAGAGTGTAAGCAGAAAAATATACATGTCTGCAGAGAAAAGGAAGGAAGGAAATAATCTTTTTTCCATGCTCATTTTAGGCATGCTAAAAAGTAATGGGCTTAAACCATAGCAGAGGAAATTTAGGTTAATTAGGAAAGCTTTTCTAACTGGAATGTATGGGGCAAAAACACTTCCTGGGTAAGAAGCAGAAAGTCCATTTTTGTATGCTTTTATGAACAGGTTAGACAAACATCTGCCAGAAATAGTTTACATGCAGCTGATACTGCCATGAACAGGGGAGATGAGAGTAAATGATCTCTAAAAGTCCTTTCCAGCCTTATTTTTTTTATGATTCTGTAATCAACTTTGAAAGGAGCTTGGCATCACTCCTGCTGAAAATAATGGGAGATTGCAGAGTGCTCTGTAGTGGCATTCCAGATTTCCTCCAGTACAAACCAAGGTGGAGCTGTGTGCATTTCAGTGGAGGGAAGTGGGACCTCGAGCTCCTGTAGCTGCAAGAAGGGTGGTAATTTATACCTAACTGCATGTGTCACACTCAGTATCTTGCATTGCCAAGGTCTTTAAAAAGCAGAAGAAATTTGATGCCTCTTTCAGGCCATTCTTCAGATTCTGTTCTCAGTTGAAGCTGATGAGTAACTGATAATGTTTCTTAGGTGGATGAGTAACTGCTTTTAATGCACTGTTTCACATAAATTAGAGCTTTCTCTACTCTGAATATTATTCCCAGCATATATTCTTAAATCATCAGAAAACAGTAAATTAAATGATAGATTTTAATTTTAATCTAAGGCACCATTTAAAGCTACACATAATTCTTCTCCCATATCAGTCAGAACAATGCTCTGACACAGCTCAGGATATGACTCCCTGTGCTGCTAGCCATGGTCTGCTGTTTTCTGAAAAACAACCCCCCATCCTCTGCATATACAAATAGAATTTATCCAAAGGTTATTTCTTCAGCATTCAAATTTTAAATTTAACAATTACAATCTCCAGAAATTATGAAGAAAATTTCATCTTTTAAGTTCACATTTATGCTTAGCTAATTTTTTACTTTATGACCAGCATTCTTTTGTTGCTTCCCCAGGTAAAGATGCAGCCTATTCTTGAATTTAATATGTTATGCTGCAATAGTTTGTAGTGCAACTTGTTACAGTATACCTTTTGCATATTGATACATTTTCAGGTAACCAAAATATCTCTACAAAAACTTCATTGCATACTCCCAGCTGCAATGTGCTATCAAAGATTCTTTATCTATTCCATCATGATGACTAATCAGTATTTCTGCATTGTGGACAAAGATCCCTGCATGAGTATATTTGACAGGAATCATTTATCTGCAGAGAGAATAACAGATTAACCTGCTCTTCCCTGAGGAAAAAACCAAAAAAAACAAAAAACAACAAAACAAAACAACAGAGTATCTTATATATTTAGATACTGATCTGAAATTTCATCAACAAATAGTGAAGAAGAGTCCTTATCCTTGACTCAAACATTTCTGCTGAGGCAATGCAGGGATCTGGAAATTAATGAATGAATGATATTATGCACTAAACCATGCTATGAGCTATTGCTTGGATATTTTTCTATTACACTTACAACAATGAATCTGAGAACAACTCAAACATTGTTCATTTTTTTCCACAACATCCTCACAAAGTAGCATTCCCATTTTACAGAGCATAAACACCATGTATCCACAAACACACAAGGATCTGGTTAGCAGCACAAGGGCTAAAATCTACTCTGGGTGCAAATTCCAGCAGATGCAAATCCCCACAAGAATTTTCTCACTTTTTGATATGATTAACTACAATCAGCCACCTAAAACTTCCACCTCCAGTCAGTGAAACCGTTTTGCTACAGAGTAAATTCTGCTGAACTCATTGTTGTATGAATTTGAGCCTAAGGAGGCAGACATAGCTGCAAACACTCAGGAAGGGGAAGGGTTGTGGGGGAATGGACAACACAAGCCTGAAGCAGTTTTGTACCTGGAAAAGTGCCCTGAATGATGCTCCCAGGGACAAGTCTGAAAGCCTTGAACTGCAGTTATGGGTTTCATGCTGCTACATCACTGTCAGAGGGCGAGGATAAGGAAGGTTACCCTTTGATCACTGCAATCCAACTATTCTGCCTTCCAGGATTTACCCTGTGGCAAGGCAACAGATATTTTATGTCCCACTTATAGTCAGATGCACTCAAAAGAAGTTGAGGACACTGAGCACTTGCTAGAAGACACTTCAAACTGTGTATCACTGGATCGTGAATTATAAGTAATAAATATATATATAAATAGTACAAATGAAGATAGATAGCTACATTGTCATTCTAAACTTTCCTTGATCATTTAGTATTGAGTCACTCTCAACCCTAAATATAGTTTGCCATTGTCATTTTCTTTTTAATTTTTCCCTTAAACCCTAGCATGTTTTGAGCACTCAAGACAAATTTCTTGGCATGAAAGACTTAAAGTGACAAGAGTCTTTTTCAGCCACTGTTCAGATCCATACTTCCTGCTTAGGAATTTGGAAGATTCACTTAATACTAACATTTTTCAGACCCAAACATTTTAGAATGAGTAGGTTTATAAAGAGGGATTCTTTTAGAAGTGATTCACATACAGGTACTAGTTTAAAGTGTCCCTCTTTTGGATGGATTATTTTTTGCCCTCTTCCCATATTAACAAGCTATCAGTCATTTTCAAGCTCATTTTCTCCAGTATGAAAATTATATGCAGTTTAGTGTGTGACTCACTTGCCAGGTCCAATAACATCCACAGAAGCCTAATTTCATCTCATGTTATATTTTACTTTCATTTTTTAAATAGATTTAACTGATCCTTGGATTTTTAGTTTGGAATTATTATTTTTAAATAATTCTTTTCAACAGCCTGGTTTTATTTTATGAATCTGCTAATTTTGTATGCTCAAACTTATTCCTTCTCATTGTTTCTGCAGCACTTCATATTCACTGTATTTTTAAGAAGGAGCAGAAGAAAAATCAACTTCCAACTTTTGCTGTTGTTGTTGTTATTTTTTAACCTAAGGAATTGTAGATATGATATGAGAGAAATCCACCCATCTAGAGCTAGTATAGAGTAATGCATCCTGCAGAAATTTTTGAAGTAGCTCTGCACTCAGGCATGATTCACCAGGCTGTGCAAGTTCTGACAGTCCTGCTAGGCTCCAAATCATTCCCTAAGCAGCATTTGGTGGTTTCCACACTGTTCCCCATTTCATGTCCCACAAAGACTTAGTCATTTAGCTGGTGCTGTGTGTGGGCACAGTGCCATTCTTAGGTGCCAAAGGATGGTGCAGGGAGTGCAGAACTCAGCCCTGGGCTTGCACAGGCAGCACTGACCTGGATCTGCTGTACCCCTACAGGACAGGAGCTGACATGTGGTTCTCTCTGGAATACATTCCCTATACCTCTCAGTTCCAAAATTATGAAGCAGAACTATGAGAGGCATACAAATAAGAGAAGCTGAGAACTTATCACAGTAAAATTTGTCATAACCAACATCAACCCTTCTCTAACAATCATGACCTAATTAACACAAAGCCAGGGCTCCCAGCTACCTGTGGATGCTCTAAGTTAAGATCTTTGCTGGGTTCAGACTAGTTCTTTCAAAAGGAAATTTCCAGTGATTTCACTGTGACAGAGCAGTTCATCCACAAACAGAAAGGATGGGGGCAATAACTGAGTTCACTGTTGCAAACTCATGGGCCTACAGGGACTAAAGTATCCCTTTAAGATGTATAGTATCCCTAAAGTATTCCTTTAAGATGTATATCCTCATCTTGCTATTCAGTTTTACTAACAGAAAGATCTGAACTTTAAACCTTATTTCTTTTCGTTTGTACTTACAACAGAATACATAGAGCACAAGAGGAGTTCATTCCCCATCCCTCATCTTAAAAACATTTTATACTTACTAATAATATTAGTTCATTTGTGCCCATAAGCTCTAAAGTCTTCTACAATAGTTGTGCAATGTTGATTGAAAGGGGTTAGATCAAATTATTCCAGAAATTGAGCAGCTCCAAACTTTTAAGAGCTACTTTTAAGTAAGAACCGTCCCTATCATGCTTTTAAACTGCTAACAACAGAAAGCCCTGACATTCTTCTGTCAACATTTTCCTGAACCACAAATTGCTCATGCATTAGAAATTCATAAAAATGAAATGGCATAAAAAGGCTGTGAAGTAAATGTATTCCTGAAGCCTGGGTCTGCAAGCCAGTGTAATTTCAGAAAACACCATACAGGCTGTAAAGACAGCAGATGCAAGGACTGAATTTAACTACATATGATAACTCAATTTATTTTCTCTGTAGTCTAGTAACTCAATAAGTCTTTAGCAGTTTTGTAAATAAACAGATGGATGCCATCAAACGCCAAAGAATGATAAATCTGATTGGTCTCTGTATAATTTTGGACAGCTTTATCCCAAAAATAGGCAATAGAAGCATCTTACTCCAAGAGTGTGATAAAATAAACATGGGAAGGTAGATTATGGGTAATTGCTTTGTCCCAGTAATGAATGAAACTTTCCATGATGCCAGGACAAAGAATCAGGACAGATCTCAATGTAATATTTTAGTTGAAGATTGATTTCTGTTGATTAAAGAAAAAAATATCTGCTTTTCCAGGGATTCAATGTTAGAGTAAGGAGAAATAGGTGATGGGACCCCTGCTGAAAGATTTAATTCATATACAACTTTAACTTTGAAAGGTTTATGGTTCTAATTTAGCTGTAAGCCATCTGCTCTACATAGTATGTGTTGACTGAATATAAAACCAGACCACCAATTTCCCATAGGAAGGACACTTATCATCCAGTGCACCACTTGCACGGGGATTTGTCCACTTTACCCAATTTTGCATCTCTAGCTAGACATCTGTTGAATTCTGAAAGTTTAAGATCACAAAATTGAAAATAATGTTCTGTTAGCTTGAGGTGTACATTCACACAGGCCCTACTGCTGCCCATTTTCCATGTAAGAAACATGTGTCTTTGTGCTAGGAGAAGGAGAACAAGATGCTGCTTTATAGCATTATCTGATCATCACTGTTTCCACTTGTGTAAAATATTAAAATATTTTTTCTCCCATGGGATTTCCATTAAAAACTAAATAAGTCTTGTATAACCTCTCAGCAAAATTCTGAAGTGAGAACTTCCTATGTTTGGTAGTTGCCTTTATATATATATATTTTTTTTCTTTTCCTTTCCTTTGTCAATGTCTGTATCATTCATGTCAAAAGAAGAAAAGCACACTATGATTTCTTTTCAACCAGGGAAAGCTTAGCCTTGCAAAGGGCCTAAGGCTCTGCCTGGAAGACAATCAAATTTGAAGACCTAAGTTTACAGCTTTTTAAATTCAGAAAGCCTATGAAGATGGATAAAAAGCATCAAGCAACAAAGTAGGCTGTCATTTACAGGCAAAGACATGTAAGAGCCAAATAAGAATTGTCAAAAGTCGAGATGAATTACACCTTGCAAAGGTTCAGTAAAACAAACATCCAAGGATTTTTGCTGTATATAACTAAGAGACCATAACAGGACAGAGTCATTACACAGGAAGGATGAAGCAGAGATCAGGTGTTTTCTAGATATTCTTCCAGGAGTGAATTTGAAGGTTTTCAAGGAGGGAGATAATGTTTATCAAAGACGGTTACATCAATATGGATAATGGAATGAGGATATGGAAACAGGAGAAACAGAAGTTTTATGAAATGACATTAGGGTAATCAGAACACTAATTCTGTAAGAATACCAGAAAACAAAGGCTGGTAACAGTGAAATTTAATAATCTGTCATGTCAGATGCATACAAATTGAGAACAGTAACTGCTGTTTCTTTCAAACTAAATATTGTCTAGATTCAAGAAAAAATATATTCAGTTATTTACCGATCTATTAATCAGACTCTGCTATGAGGTACTTTGCCAGAAGGAATAATTAAAGGCAGGTAAATGGAAAACAAGTTAAAATGCAACACTTCATCAAAGATTGTACCAGAATCCCCTGATAGTTTTCTACAATAAGTTATATGATTTTTTGGGAAAGAGCTTGAGAATATTCTAGATTTCTGACATCTTATAATGTGAGAATTTATCAACAGATAAATTATCAAAAAGAGAAGATAGAGGAGTTATGGAGAGTGAATGGCATGAAGGAGAGAAAACAAAGAATAGCTTTGAAGAGAAAGAAGGCTGATGAAGGTGTAACATGAAAACAAGAGTCATACTTTTTACTGTTCATTTTTGTTTTCATTAAAGAGCTTGGCATTAGCATAACTAAATTCAATCATGGCAAACATCACTATGTATCATCAATACAGAGAAGGCTTAGAATATAATCCAGAAAGAGATGCACGACTCCAAGAACTTGAGGAATATACATGTACTCAGAACAGCAAAATTCAAAGCCATGTATTTTGGAAAAAAACAGAAACTTAAACTCTAGAAGTTTACAGTTCAAGGAATAAAGTAAATTGGCTGCAGATCTATCAAGTTGAAAAGGGGGAATTTTTTTATTTTTTTTTTTTTTTAAGTAAATGTTAAAAGGAATACAGCAACAAAATGTTAATGCCACTGGGCAATGCCAGATGGGCCTTCACATGGCACTTTGAGTACAAACCTGGTCATGCAAGGTAAAAAGAGATGAACAGAGGCTAAAAGTGGGACAAAGCACTACAAAGGTGTTCAGAAGACTGAAGAACAGGTTTAGAGCAGACCTCATTTGCCTTGGCAAATTGAAGGTGGAGACAAGATCTAATTGCTGTGTTAAAACACTGTGGGTGATGGATGAAAATAGCAGAGCCCCAAGTACTGCAGCTGGTGGTGAGCAGGCAGGTATGGCTGAGGATGGTGTTTCTTTCCAGGTTAGAGCCTTTGACTGGAAGGTTTGGATCCTAGTGCATCTGTTTGAGGCCAGAAGCTTTGGATCATGAGCATTCATCATTGCTTCTCTATTCCCATGACAATAGGAGAGAGGAAACCACTAAATTGTCACCTGGATGCAACCTGACAACAGTTCATACAATCTCCCCACAGAGGGGAAGAGATGGACATGGCTGCAATTACACTTCACAGTGCTCAGAATCTTACACCTTATTCAGACATTCTTTCACTTCCCTTTATGCAACTAAAACTGCAAAAACCCCAAAAGAAAAAAGTATTTCTAATACTCTGAAGAAACAGTGACAGTTTTGGATTGAAAAATGAATAGCTAGTTGTCAAAGAAATGTTCACAGTACTTAACAGTTTTTATTAATATGTCTCATTTTATTGAGTCCCTCTAGGGCAGCAAATCCAGTGATAAAGTTCTAAAACAACCATCTCCACCTCCTCTATTCTCCTGCTCTCTCTCCTTTTTTTTTTTTTTTTTTACCTTTTTCAGCTGATGGCTCCACAGCATGCAGGTTTTACTGTCCAATCAATAAGTTACTTTTGCCAAGATGTGTGAAAGACACATTGCTAGCATTATACTGCATGTTCTTCATATTAAAATGTTTATGTCCTTTCCAAGTATATTCTTCAGATTTTAAAGGGATCAAGTTTCTATGGCTAGAACGCTGTAAAAGCTAATTCATTACAGAACCACCTAAAATTCTGTAAAAGAGCAGACAAAATCAATACCTCATTCTTCATCACTTACAAAGCCTTCTGTGTTAAGAACCTCTGTACTTTTCAAGTAGACTTTATCCTGCTCATTGCAGAAGTAACTGCTCTAGGTTTGGGCTGGAGTAGGGGTGGTGGTGGCTAGCAGGTCTTATTATCTACTTTGTTTTTGCTATTGCCATCAATATTTTTAAAGTAATCATCGGCACCATCTGCCACTTACCACTGTGTTCTTTTCACAGTGTCAATACTATAAACACAGTCTGCTCCCTCATTTGATGCAGTGCAGAAGGATGGAATTAGGCAGAAAATAGTCACTCCAAAAATAGGCCTTAGTGCTCAAAAGGAAGCAACTCCTTCAGTAAAATGATCTTGGGAAGAGATGATTTTAGTTTACATCAAGTCTTAGAGCTATTTCATTAAGCATCTCCAGCTAACAGAAAAGAAGCCTGGGTTTTACAGTCTCTCAGTGTCAGAACGTTGAAGATACTGCTTAATATACTAATTAGGAGCTTCGTTTTAGTTGTAGTCATTAAAACTCTTACAAAGACTACTTTGATTTTCTCTCACAATGTTAATATTTTCTATTTTTTTTCTTTTTGAGCATTTAACTGGTATCATGTTGGTAACCAATATGGAGTAGCCCTCAACAAATTACCAAAATTACATTTCTATACAAAATACTCTAGCAATGCCTCAGATTAGAGAGAAAGATTAAATCCAGTCTTCACACAGTCTAAACAGTAAAAGGAAACTCAAATATTTCTGTTCCCCATAGAGTCTTTTATAATATTCCAGCTTATCTGTAGAGCTTCTGCTCAAATGAACATGACTGTGCAACTTTGCATAATAAATAAAATCTCTGACTCACCCCGGTATTTTAACACGAGTTCTAGACGTCTGCACCATTTTTGTGTAATACATAGTTTTGTTTATTTCCAGTTGCATGTTGGGACTTCAGAGGAAATAACAGAATGGAGACTTTGTTTTGATATTTCATTATTTGAAAATTTTGCTATTCAGGAGGGGGGACGTGTCTCTTCTAGGGGTGCTGTATAGTTACTTTTGCTCAGTTTTTTATAATGTCTTCTCTGTTTATATGGCATTTTATCCTACCTAAACAGTACTTAGTACGTGTTAGATTACAAATATAAAATATACTTTGGGGAATTAATGTCCATAAAACAGCAAATAATGAAAATAAGCCAATTTCTGGTCTCCAAAATTGCAAAGGAGAGACAACATTCACTCTAGAGAAGTGGATTGCTATGGAACAAACAACAGGATGATGCACAGAAATAAGTTTGCTTAAATAAAAAGTAGGACCTTACTTTCTAGGGCCTGATAAGCCAGCTGGTAAAAGCAGAATGCAGAACTGTTTGATCTGATCTAGACATCTATCACTTTTCAGGTTCCTTCTTCCTTTTGCAATGTCAATTTTAGGTTTATTTTTCAGATGTTTAGGAATGTAAATAATCAGTTGTGAATATCTTCCCATTTCTATGTCTACCTTCACTTTTCTTCTCACCCTCTTCAGTATTCACAGTTTTTCTTTAAAGCAGAGATTCAACCCTCTTCTATGTGTCTTAATGACAGTGTATTTTCTGCTACATCTTTTACTTATATTTTTCTACAGGAAAATCTATACTCATCCTTGTAGCACTACTGACTTTATTGGGTTGTTTTGCAATTATGAAAGGACTGTGCAAAGGAATGTGTTTGTAGCAGGTAGAAATTCAGGAGACTTACATGCCCCAGTGTATGTCTGCAACCAGTTCTGCATACTGAGATAGATACACATATGAAGCCATTCTACAAATGAAAAGCCATAAGCTGCAGTTTTGTTTCCAAGGGTCAGAAAAATTGAGCAATATAATTAAATATAATACTCTATAAAAACTATTAGTTAATTCATATTTATGTTAATGTGCCTCTTATGATATGCATTAGGTTTTTTGTATTTTAATCAGAGAAAATTATAAATACAATCAGGAAAGCCTTGTTACTGTTTTCAACCAGAGCTAATTGTCTTGTAGAACACTTAATGAGTCATTATTCATTATGATGGTGAGGACAGGGAAGGCAGATGGCATGGTAGTTTTATTGATTCTGTGATCCTACTGTAGCTTGCTGATTAAGTAGGATTGAACACCACAGTTAGTGTGGCCAGAGTTACACAAAATTCTGTTTTGAGTCAAGGATATCAGGCAGGAACTTTCAGATACCACTGTTTGGAGGCCTGCCATCCTAATTTGTACTTGTAACAGTGGAATATTGCAAGCAGTCCTCCGTTTCAGCTTCCATTGAATTTCCAAGTGTTATTTTATGGGTTAAGTTAGATTCTCCTCATCCTGTCATAGCCATGGAGGTGTTAAAGATCTGCTGAGGTTTAACAGAGAGACTCATTTGTGCACATCTGCAGAGACCATTCAGCTCACTGCCTCAATAGGGAATTTCCTCTACTGGGTGCTCTATCACTTTTACCCTCTTGGTAGATAGGAAAGTGCTGCTGTGTGAAAGTAGAATAACCTGTGAATAATTCAGAAATTACACCCCTTGATTATGAATTATTTTGAAATGGTTTAATATTCTCATTTCTCTTTGTGCTTTACAGCACATAGTGGCCCTATCCCAGAATGATGCAAACATTGTTTTATAAACTTATTGTACAATAACTCAATACCTCAAAGCATGGGATTTAGTTGGCTTTAGTAGTAATGATGACATGGTCACAGTTCTTTTAACAGAATTTATCACATTACCAAGCTATTCTTTCTGTATTGCCCAATATATCACCAGAGCTGTATGAAGACCTTGAAGGAGTTATTCTTGGGCCTTCCACTGCTGATAATTCATAGGCACCTTTTTCTGCATTGTTATATATTATCCTCTTTTTTCTGGTCTAACTTGTTTTGTTCAATCCCCTTCACAATGTATAATTTAGTTCTTTCTAGAGAACTAAAGCAGCTGCTCTCATTATTAGATCTGCTTTGATATCAAGAAGAGTTTAAGCTATTTAAATCGTGGGGTCAGACACTACAGCAATAAAAGATGATCTCAAGCTTCCAGTGAATCATAAAATTTGTAAGTCACATATGAACTACACTGATGCATTTGTACTGACAGACATGTGAACCCTACAGACAACTGCTATTTTTTGGACCCTCTAATTTTGTTCTGATTACACAGGTGCAATGCAGAGAACGAGATAATTGAAGAATGAAGAAAATACACATTCTATCAGCCAATCCAAACTGAGAAATTTAACCTAATGTTTTGCATTGATCATTCTAATTTATACTTTGTCTCTAATTTCTTTCACTTAAGAACAGTTACTCCAGTTACTTCAGAGAAGTATAATTCAATTGTTAGCTTACACCCAAAATAAATTGTAAGGTCTGCTGTGAAACACCTAACCCACCATGATGGCAACATTTTGGGACTTTCCAGATTTTCAGGATATTTAATTCTACAAATAACTGCATCATTGAAAAATCCATTTTAAAAACACAAATCACAATAACTAGTGTGGTTTTTTTACAATAAATTCATTTTTATCAATATTTTGGCTGAATCTACATGATCAATCTGTATAAAATATATCTTAAATCACAAATTAGTTTTAACCAGTTTAACTGTTTAAGTTACAGAATTAAGCCCAAGTGCTAAACAATGTTGTTGAAAGTCTGTGAAGTTGTATTTTCTGCAGGAAGCAGAGAACACACAGACCTGCACTGGGACATATGGTCTCTCCTAGAGAAGTTTTTTGCCATGCATAGCCTTTGGCCAAAGCCCACCATCTGTAGCTTCAACTTTTCTTCCAGCTGGTGGTAAAGGTGAAGTATAGAACATATGCTGCACAAAAAGTAACCTTTACATTAGGGTTTAGTATATTTGTTGGTTTGTTGGGTTCTTTTTTTTTTTTTTTTTTTTTTTAATATTCAGAGATATTTTTCAACAAAATATTCATTCATGTAAAACTCAGAAAAGAAAACTCAAATTCAGAGCTTAAAAAATTAGGTATACAACTAAGAACTCCAGTGGAACATAGATTAGTTATCCATGTAAAGAATTTGCTTCCTCAGTTTTGGAGAAAGTGCAGGACAATAAAAATACAGGCATTTCTTTCTTATGTTTCGGATGTATGCACAGAAGAAACAAATGCCATACTCTCCCAATGTGAACTGGGAATGAGCATCCTTGAGGTATGATTTAAACAAAGATGCTTGACACACTGTCAGTTCTATCCTAGAACAATCTCAACGAGCTGGAAAATGGCTGTGTGCAAGTAATAGAGGATTCTAATATTACTTGGCAAGACAAAAACACGACTTCCACCTCAATATCATTGGTTTTGTCAAACTTAGGTCATAAGGCAACTGCACAGAGAATGTGTGTGCTACTCAAAGTTTCCACATCATTTCCAAAAACTTGGCAGTGTTCACAGCATCTGCTCCCAGGCAGCCCATGGTGCTGCAGGACAGGAATGGAGTGAATTAGCAGAGCTACAGGTATTGTAGCCAACAAACTTGCATAATAGCTCCTGCCTGGCCTAGGCATGGTTACATAGAGCAACCCATGAGCACCAAAACTCTTCATGCACAAGAAAAAAATAATTATAGCCATGTAATCTAATACGTTCAAATGGTTGAACCAGCATGGCTGAACACCTCAAGCATTTCTATTTGCTTTTGACCCTGAACAACGTAAAAGTTGTAGGACTAAATAATTTATCTATTTTGAAACACTAAGTGGCTGACAGGTACCATAATAACAAATGCAAGAACAGCATTCCAAATATATGCCTACAAAGCTGGTGGAAGGTAAAGCAATGAGAAGACTGAACATAACAGGAGGACTAAACATGTTTAAAAAAGAGGTGCACTCTTTCACAGGTTGAGAAACATGCAAAATGACACAACTGATGTGTTGTGGAACCCTCGTCCTGTTTCTAAACACCCATACCTTCCAGGCTTTAAACACAACAAAGATCAGCAATTGCTTTTCAAAGACTCCTTTACATGGTAAATAGAAGCTGATTATGAAAAACCTAAATTAATACATTTTTACTGTCAAGATGCACATTATAGGTAAATTTGAAAACAACAAAAACAGTCCCTCCAAAACCATCTTAAGCTTCAATTTCAACAATTACTTTTAATTTCCTTTCATAATGTTTTTTCTTGTTGCAAGACTATAAACACCTTCATTTCTTTTTCATTTCCTTGAAACATGAACAGGGAATAAGCTAAACATCCTTACTCTCTCATTGCTCTCTTCAGAGCACTTATATTTATATATTTCTTACAGGAAATGGATTTGACAAAGCATCGGTAACACTTTTATTTTCATAGCACTTCCAAAAATGATATTCCAAGCCATAAACAGCATTTTAAGAACTAAGTCCTCATCTCAGAACTCAGAGGGAAAAAAAATATAACACCCCTCGCCCTCAAAAAATGAACTAAAACTCCCAAATAAATAACAGATAGTGATCAGGCCAAAAGAACACCAGCTGAGCTTATTTCCAACATAAGTCAACTGAGTTTGCCCTAATCATTACTCAATACTTTTTAATCTCTTAAATGGATTTTTGAAGGTTAAAAGGATATCTTTTTTGGCTCTTAATGATAAAAGTTAGCCTGAAAGCATATTTTCTGGTTTATTCCTGCATTTTGGGCACATACCATGCAGTCTGCTATTTCTTACAAAGGTGTTCATCTTGGCTCCGGCTCCAGTGAAGTCTGAATGAGTAAACTGGTCACATGTGCAGTGTCACATTACTGTCTACATTTTCTTGTCATAGCTCTCTTGTAAAACATCATTGTAGGCAGATATTCAAAGGATTTTAAAGGTGCAGGTAGGTACCTCCTGTTTAGAAGTATTTTATGAGAATGCTTTTGTACAATGGCCTAGCAGAGAAGGTAAGTCACCACAAGAAGTGCTTCCAGATAATGCAAGTGCTACTTTAAAATGAGCTGGGATCACTTCCAAAGTGAACACCTCCCTACAGAAGCATTCACTCATACAATTCCAGGCTTTATCTGACAGGCATTCTGGGAAATACTAGTATTTTAATTGAGTCCCAGCCAGCAAAATGTTGGGATTTATGGTGCAAACTAGACTGCACTAAATTTTAGCCTGAAGTGAAAATACTCACTGGTTTTCCCTATACAGCCTCATTTACAGTGGCTTGAACTCAAACCATGGAAGTGGCTGCATATGATTTTTTCCCCCCTGAGACACAATGTTGGAGCATATTGACATGCACAGGTACTGTTTCAGGAAGTCCTAATGAAATGTGGCTGCCTTAATCACTGGGCTTTTTATTTGGACATGACACCAAATTCCCATAAAAAATGAAGTTGGGGGCTAAACTTAACATCAGCTTGACTGAGCAGCTCCTCGCATCCATCTGCTATGCCATTATTTTGGATCTGTGAGGGTGATTTTGCCCAGGCAGAGAGTGTAGGAGGAGACAGACACAACAGCCACCCCAGCAGCCTTACCTGACTGCCCAGGTGGTGGAACTCCTGACGCTCCCCTGGGCAGGCACAAAAACACCGTCAGGACGGCGGCTCTGTTTCCTGAGCACGGCTCGATGGCAATCGGCTTAGGAGCACCCTGGAGAAGGAAGACACCCAGGTTAACCTTTGAGATTTCCATTCCATTTTTACTTCTGCACCTTTAAGGTTTTTTAAGGCACAGTGTAACAGTGGGAAGATATTTTTTTCCTTTGCATTCAAACAGATTGTCTGAACCATATTAATCGACTTAAAAATGGGTGCTGACAGCCCACGCTGCAGATCTAACCAAACAAAAAATAAGTCATCATAAGGGCAACAAAATTTTACTGGATTTTATAGATTGCTAAATGTAGTAATATCAAATTAAAGCTTAGAAAATAACAAAACTTTTTGATATACACATTGGTATCTGAGAGTAGCCAACTTCCCCATCTCTATTAAGTATCCACGTGAAAGAATTCTGCTTTAACAGCATCCATCATTTAGCCTGCCTAATGCCAAAAATATAAAATGAGTGCAGATCTATATTATATACCAATAGTTAAAGACAGTCAATCCCTCTTGAGAGACCCAGACCAGGAATTCTGCCTTCTCTCTGTCTGTCCTGCTAAGGAAATTATTTTTTCAAGGCAGGACCTTCCTGATTCTTTTTGCATAGGTGTAGTGCTACTATATTTACATAGGCTTAGAAACTCTCTGAAAATGTTGCCTGTGTGATAATCATCTTGATTTTTCTTATATAAAGTTATGATGGCAGTGGTGTTGATGTCAGGGGGTTTGTGCCATTACCAAACTCTCATTAACTATATGGATAATTAAATTTGCAGCTAGCTTTCAACTAAATGGTTGCTACTTTATTGTTCTTGGTTTACCAAGGACAGTAGGAGCTGGGAAGATAAAGCAAAGTAGTCCAAAAAGGCATAAAATAGTAAGTTTTTAAGATGAAAATTTACAATGTATCCACATTTCCATGTTTCCAAGCTTTGTGTTCACTCAGAGATGGGCATTTCACTTCTGAGAGCTTAAACATTTAGTCAAGCACCAATGATATTTCTAAAACATTAGGTCAAAATCAGCATAAGCATTTCTTTCTTTTTCTGTTTGTAAATATTCTAAATGTCTGTCATGTTCCAAGGAAAAATATGAGTTCAACATTTTGATTCAAAATTCAAAGCCAGAAAACTTTATATTTACATAAAAAATGCAATATATACATAAATGTCAACTGATTCCAGTATTCTAAGAAAAAAATGATAGTTTAGTCGAGTTAAATACACTGCAAAGTACTTGATATAAAGAAAAAAAAGGCACTTCCATCACGTAAAGCAATAATAATTTTCCATTTTTCTACCTCCAAGTAACCACCATTTATTACTGCTCAGTGAAAAATAGATAAATTTTTTTTTTTCTTTTTTTTTACTTCATGGTCACATCTAAGAGGCATTTCTGTAGATTCTTTTAAAGCTACAACATTAAAGAACTTGGGTAAACAATGGCATCTAATTTAAAAATACCATGCCACAGGGAACGACAACTTACATTCACCAAAATCTTTACCAAATGATAAAATAGAAAACTAAACCCCAAAAGCTCCAGCTGGTGTTACTAATGCAAGCAATAGAGCATTTAAGTCAACATTCCTGACTTGTCACAACAGCAAATCAAACAACTATTTGAAAACACAAAGAAAATGAAATCTTCATTGTAAAATGTAATTCAGAACACTTTATGCAGACACACAACTGAAAGAAACAAATTCATCGCTATGACTTTTAATTTGGTGATTACTTTCTTATCAATCCAAATGATGATATTTTCTTTTGCTGGGTAATATGAACCCTTTGATCAACAGACCCCATCCTTCTCTGTTTGAAGTTTATACTAATGCTCTTCAAAACACAATTGGAGGAAATGATTTCTGATAAATACTCTTTCAAAGGACTTAATCCAAAAATAAAATGTGCTTTGTGCTTTTTTTTCCTCTATAAAAAAATTATGACGGCAAAAGCAAGATGTTTTATCTTACCCTCACATCATTCAGGTTCCCTAGCAAAATAACACAGTAGCATAGAGCAAATGATAATAATTTAGATAGCCTAAGGTTTGTCAGTTGTTTAAAGATAAATACATAACCATGAATCAAAGTTATTTCACAGGGACATAACATGTTCTCTGAAATGTGCCATTTATCATGTATTTTCCACGGGTTTTTTGGAAGAGATAAGGTACAAGTTTGTTTCCCCAAAGCAGTAAGCTACCATGATTTACTTGCTAAAATTATCTTTTTTTCTTTTCCCCTTGTACAGAAAGTGACTTACATTTTTTGTCAAAACCTCAAATGACAATCACAGATTAATAAAACTTTATCAGAGGAAGACATAATAAACAAACACTTCTTTGATAAACTTTTACTCCTATATTCCCTTTTTTACACACACTATGACAGAAAGAGGTGTGTCAGCTGGGAAGGTGAAGAAGAAAGTGGCAGAAAACTATGAAGGAATAAAAAGATCAAAGAGCATATATTATTAATATTGATATGGAAAAAAGAAGAGTAACCCAGAGGATATAGAAAGAAGAAATAAGTGGAGAGGGTAGGGATTAAATCAGGCAATAAAAAAAAAGATAAAGTTTTATCCACAATTTAAGTGTGATTTCATGCATTTATTCACAGAAAATAAGTATCAGGAGTCATCTTCACGGGTTCCTAGATTTTTATTAGAGAAACGGTTCTACATTCTCCCAATATTTTCCTGAAAGTCCTAAAAAGCCAAAGTTCAGCTGCCTGGTGAGTTTATAAGGAAATACCAAGCTTTGGGAAGATTCTTTTAGATCTGTTTCAGTAAGAAAGAGGTTTGGGCCGAATAATTTATTTTCCTTCACACAAGAGATGCCAATATTACCATTGCTGGCAGAAAAAACATATGGCACTGTACACCAAATTAATGCTTTATGAAAGAAAGCAGCAAAAGAGGTGAATATATTTATTTAAATATTGACAACCCCTGCAAATCTTGCATTACTGTATTTGACTGTTTGGGAATAAAAGAGTTGATCAGCTTTAGGAGTGCAGACCAAGGAGAAGCTGGGAAGTGGATTCTGTCCCCCTTGGTGGGTAGGATGGGCAGCAGAGAGCAGTAGGATTTAATGGTGCTGTGTGAACTTGTCCAGTGTCCAATCTCAAATTCTAAGCAAACTCAAAAGTGGAAGCAGGGATATGAGAGAGAAAATACCTGAAGGGGTGAAAAGAGAAGGAGAACAATGACTGAGGGAATGTTCATGGAGTTTCTCTAAGTGTTCAGCATCTCCTTGGGCAAAATGCACTGAAACTTCAGCACCCATTTGAATCTATGAAAATATTTAACATTGTGAATACGGGAAGATGAAAAGTGTAAAGCGTTTCGGTTCTATCTGTATTCCAAGAAGTGGTGCCTCTCAGAAGTGCTATAAAACTTTTGGTTTTCAGTACTAAGTAATATCCCTCTATATATTTTCTTCAACAGTCTAAGTTAGGTGCATCCAATTTTTAAAAGTGCATTATTATACCATAAGACAAATACTTCACGTAAGACTAAATGGATCCAAACTCATGCCAAAAAAGCAATTAGAAAATTGAATCAAGGAATTAAGGATTAATGTGAGCATGTTACACCTGTCAGAAGCAATAAGTATTTTGACAAGAACAGAATAAAGTTTGACAGTGTGCACAAATACAGATCTGATATATAAATCAAGTATTAAAATGCAAACAGCTATGCATTAATCACTGTAATGTTTCCTAACTAAAATGGTCTTAGTAGTACTTACAAGAATTCATTATAAATAAAACTTCAGTTCTCCTTAAAAAACAGCTTGAATTATACTTCTTATTGTATTAGTTAATTATGTCAATTTAAACTTAGTTTTTAATCATATTATTAAAACAGCATTAATCTGGTGAATTCCACACAAACTAAGCTACACACCTTGGCAAATAAACAATCAAATCTGTTGTTGCAACAGGATTAAGACCAGAGTCAGAATGTAAGCAGCCACTTTTCTGGATTTTTAATGGGCAAGACTTCAGAGGAGGAGAAAAAAAGAAAAAAAAAAAAAAGACTGTGTCCTCTGAAGAGGTAAGAGATGCAGAAAAGGAGGAGACATAAAATTCAGACTGTTATATTACAAGTATTCCCCTGTTCTCAGCTTCTGGTGCTTTTCCTAAATTCTTTGGTTGTTTTCTGAGTTACATGATTTCTTTGGAATACACAAGTCTCAGATTCCAAAATGCACTTGAGTACCCAGGCTGGAATTTGGTCAAATTAAGTTGCCTACATGCAAATTCAAAAGCCTCAAGAACCTGTTACTCTTAGTATTAGCACTAAAAATTTCCCAAGATTTGAAAGCTGTCTCTACCTGCCAGGCACATTTTGGTCTCTTCAATGCCCACTCAGGATTCACTGGCATTCCTGCAGCTGACCTGAATGTAGAGCTTGATCAAGGTAGCTGTTCCCAAAACATCCTTATCAAATTAGGTTTTTACATTGCAGTTGTGGCCACTTTCTTTTAAAACACAGTTGAAAGCAGATATTAACTCTGGTTTTTATGGTAAGAGGATGAACCCTGGTTACTCTGTTCTGCTTTTACTAAATGCATCTTTGAGGTGAAATTCTCTGAACTATCATTAAAGATGAAGAGTCAAATGCTGTGATTGTTCTGACCATTTTCAGAGCAGTAAAGGCAGAATTCTCAGCAGTGCTAAGAAAACGAAAGAAAATTCACCCTCTCAAAATCACAGAATTCTACTGATGTCATTTGGCTGGGGCTTTTTTGGCCATTTTCCTGAAAAAATTCCAACTGTCCCTTGTGCAGCTATCCTCCCAGGAGAAGGAGATGGCAGACTCCCACCTGTAGACAACCTCCATCCTACCTCCACCTGATTCTTTCCATGGTCATTTACCAAGAGAATCAAAGCCATCAGTAATGTCAGAGGAAAGAAGCAGCACTCTCTGCTCCTCCCAGCAAAATCCCATCACTTTCACAGCACCTGCTACTGCCCCAAGGTGAACCTGACACTTCCAGAGTGCTGGAGCTAAGGCAAAGCCTTAGGCAGAAACAAAGCCTGCCATCAGCACTGCTGGTTCTGTAGCTACACCACATTACTATTCTAAGTGTTGGGTGAACTAATGAACTAATACTCATTAACATACTTTTGAGTATGAGCTTCCCACCCACCCACAAGTTTTGACAATTTTCTCCACAGATTTATTCAATGAGTAACGAGCTTTAATGATAGTGCAACACACACAAAAAAAAAGAAAGAAAAAAAAAAAAGCTTTCACAAAACATCATTTGTGTGAGGGAGAAATAGACTTCAGGAAACACAGAGACAGAATAAATAAACAGGGCTGGGGTACTGAACATTGCTTATGGCTGGTAAAGGAAACACTAGTTCTTCATATGACTCCAGGGTTTACAGAAATTCTGAGCATCTACTGAAGACTTTCATTTAATGCATCACATGAAGTTCCTCTCTTGCAATTAGTGAGTGGAAATCTTCACCTCACTTAAACCTGCAAGAATGGCCCAGAGCCCGAGTGTCCTCAGCACTTTGAGTTTCTACACAGCACCTTCTTTTGCCTGAGGTTTTCTAAGTGATTTTAAATTTGGCTAATGAGGTCCCACTAACCTCTGGGAGGTACAGAACCACATTACCAACAGCAGCAAAAGCTGGTGAACTTTTTGCTGTATCTCATAATTCTTCTACCTAAACTGGAAGAGACTTGAGGCAACCACCTTGCTACTGTGACCGAGTCATCCAGCTGCACCAGTTCACTGGGAGGACTCTACCAACCCTACCAGCCCTTCAAAATGAACAAGTTTTACCTGAAAACTTCAAGCATGTCCAATAAAGCTTTATTGATAATTAAATGCAACCCAACCAAAATTACACTAACATTTCTCATTACTTTTTTAACAGCAAATTATCTTTCCATTGTAATTCTGCCCCACTGTTTTTGCAGAACACAAATCATTAATTTCCTTGTTTCAAAATAGAAATGGAAATCTCAGACTATACTGGAACATTATTTTCCATAAGAAAAGCAGTGGAAATGAACAATAAATAGAATACATTATGATTACCAAGCTGTTATTATGGCCCCAGCGCACAAACTGCATTGTTATCCTTCGATTTATTGTCTTGCTTCTCTATCTCAGCTCTAACAATGATAGACTGCATTCTTTCATGCAGTCTTTTCTGAGTAGAATATGGTTGTTAGTTCTGTACTGATCTGAAATTTATATATTAGTCTTAAAGTGTTTATGCTCAGAAGAGTCATATATTTTATATAAGAACTATGTTTATTTGCAACAAAGTTACTCTCAGTTAATCTAGTAAAGGACTTCATTTCAAAACCTAATACTGTGTCATGTGGCATTTCATTAGCAAGAGAGTTATGAATTGACATTCTGATTAAAACTGATTTATTAAGACCAAGCTATGAGAAACACCTGCAGATACATTTATTTTCAACGGGGTTTCCAGAAAGAGCTCCTTATCAGGTTTACTATTCAGCTTTTGTCCTACTGCCTAAAGGTTGCTTTTCCTGAACTGTGACATCAGTGTGCATCATCTGGAATTTTCTTGATTTTCATGAGTGGCTGAACACAGCACAAGACATTGAAGCTCAGTTAAAACATCAGGTGGCTGCAAGGAACATTGCTTGCATTTCTTTATCTAGGTGCCCATGTATGCAGTTTCCTGCATCTTCAAACTGTTAAATAAACTTGGTTTTACTTTACTATTACATCTTGCCCATTAATGAGGGTAATTCCAGGTTAATATGGAAAATATTGAACATAACTTAGAGCGGATGGTGTGTGTAGTAGTTGGACTGGATTACTGCCAGAGATATCCCCTAGAGCTTCCAGAATATTCCCCTATTAAGCTCTATGAGTCTGATTAAAGGCTGGCAGTGACAGCGTCCTGTTTGCAAAAAGAAATTTATCTTGGCAGCATCCAGGTAGATCCTGTTGGGAAAAGCACCTGAGACTCTGTGTCTGTGGCATATACCAGGAATCATGTATCCCCAGGTACCTTCCTGTAAATTCTTCTGACTGCCATCCTGTAAGTCAAAGTGGTGCTGTGCAGTGAAGTGATGCTAATGGACATTTGTTTCCCAGATGGGCATATCTGCTGGATCTCCAAGGATTAGAAATGAGAAGTAGAGAATTCTATTATTCCTTTACAATTCAGCCTTAAAGACTCATCTATGAAAACTCATTTCCCTGGGGACGAATAACTGACAGTCCATCACTGTTTGAGCTCGGGCTGATCACTTAAGAGCAGAGAGTCACTCCCATATGTCACAATGGGTTAATCTTTTCCTAGACTGCCTGTAGAAGAGGACATGGTCCCCTCAGAGCCACTACTAACTTTCCAGGGTTGGGAAAGATAAAGTACAAGGCACAATTTAAACTCTTTCTCACTTGCAGGCTGACAGTGGGGCTGTGGTAATAGGCAGGGATAAGTGTGAGCACAGTACAGGTTTCTTTCACTGGGAACAAGCAAACTGAACCAGCTGCAGGCTTTTGAAATGTCCATGAGGAGCCCAGAAGGGCTGTCCTTTGCTCGGGGGGTGGGAATGATAAAGTTTCAGTCTGTCATTGTGACAATGAAACTCAGAAGGCAGAAGTTCTAACAGTTACCTTTTGTGACTGCAGAGACCTTATTCCTGTAGCTCTGCAGCACTCTAGAGTCATAAAAGTTAAGGTTTGATCATAATTTAGGAGATCAATGCCAGACGTGAGGGTTAGGAAAGGCAAGTGTCCTGAAAGGATTATGCTATATTTTGCATTTCTTGCAAAATTGGAAAGAAAATATAGTACCCTGTATGTCATCCAAAATACAGTGTTAGTGAACTTTCCTCAGCAATGCCTTTTCAAGTTCTTTTTTAACATCTTGGCCACATGCAGGATGCCTAGTGAATGATAAATTAAAACATTTCTACCTGGAATCGTAATAATAAAAAAGAACTAAATCAAGACATTGTGAAAACTAGCTGTCAGCAGAAGGGATTAAAGTGCAAACTTGGCAATATTCTTAATGCAGGAAAAAAAAATGTTAATAGCACCAGAATAACAAATTACTTTCTATCATGACAACTTACAAAGATCACAGACTAGGGAATGTAGGGAGGACACGAACAAACGTCTGAAAGCATGACATAGCTTTTCTTTTCATTGTCCTTGCCATGGCCCAAGGACAGCAGTAAAGTGTGTACACCAGAGCCAAAACCATTCTGAAACAAATGATCCCTATTTAAGATTTGAAAGTCTATAGAAGTTTTCATCCCAGTGACTGCACGTGGACATTGTGGATCTGATCGTAGCTGCTCCGGCAGCTGGAGAGCAACGAGAAATAAAAGATTTCTGTTATCCAAGGAAAAGGAATGAGATGGCAGCAAAAGGGAGCCTGGCTTTGCTGTGTGATATGGTGCTAGCAGCAGCATGTGTTAAACTGCTTTGGCAGTGGCTGCTGCCAGCAGGGGAAAAGGGAGAGGGAAGGTTGGCAGGAGTGTGAAAGCTCAAACCAGACCTTGTCTAAGGTGTTGCAAGATGCATCTCACTTTCCTCTCTTGAGGACCTCCATCACCTACTCTGACCATTCACCAATTTGAAAACATAATTGAGTAGTTTCTCACTCTAATCTTATGAATTAATTAAAATCCTAAATATCAGCTGCTTAAATCAGCACAGCACTCAAGTAGCAGCAGAACTATTTTGATTTACACCAGCTGCAAATCTGACACTATGTTATTCATTTATTAATACTGTCCTTGGAAAATCCTGCAAATAAACTCAAGCTCAAGTATTATCACTTAATGTTGCTTTCTAAGATGCTCCCCATCAAGATTGTTGGTACTCACTGTGCTCATATTCAGAATATCACTAAAAATGCACCAAAAAAATGGAAGCTACAGGATCTAATCTGACAAATAATTAGACACATGAGAATTAGTGCTTGGAGAAACTTTGCATTAAAGCAAAGACGATTACTTGCATGAATGAAATTGCTTATTCTTGTTAGTCATGTTAGCTCAACATATCTGATAGAACACATTTTTTTTTAAGAGACAGATTTTTTACTATTAAAAAAAGAAAAGACTGCTCCTTTAAAATATTAAAAAACCTGCATAATTTTTAATAATTCAGTACAGATCTACAGTATAAAGTATTTGCTGAACCCCACCTAAGTGGAAAGTAAGTGGGTCTTTTTTGGGGGGTTTTGTGGGGGATTTTTGGGGGTTTTTTTGGGTTTGTTTTGTTATTTGGTTTGTTTTTGTGGGTTTTTGGAATTTTTTTTTGGCTGTTTGTTTGTTTGGGGATTTTTGTTACCATAGTCCAAGCTTGCTTATGCTCTTGGGCATTGCTAACTGAAAATGAGTGCTATGGAAATATGCCCAGTTCAACTCACCCTTCTGCTCCAGTCATATTTCCTAGGGCACAGCAGAACTTCTAATCATGTCATATATTTATTATTCTTTTCATTAAGGTGGTACTCAGTCTCCACCAAGAAAAATTGTGAATTATATTAAATTCTATAGTCCCAATCCTTTTTGCATGAAAGTATTTATTTTGCTTCAGAAAATGTTCTCACTTTAAATTTGACATTGCAAAATTTAGCAGCAGTGATGATGCTTTTAGCATCTTATCTTC
Source organism: Urocynchramus pylzowi (assembly GCA_013397555.1). Classification (NCBI taxonomy): domain Eukaryota; kingdom Metazoa; phylum Chordata; class Aves; order Passeriformes; family Fringillidae; genus Urocynchramus; species Urocynchramus pylzowi. The sequence goes on from VZRH01001705.1 coordinate 648,181, forward strand.
AAAAGAAATACCATTTTCACAGCAGACTGACCACCTTTTTGAAAGACTTTCCTTGAAATTCACAAATTTGTGAACTTTTCATTGAAGTTGCCTTCAGAGGCTCACATTCAGTTAAGATTTGTACTCTGCCCATGCATTTTTCATATCTAACCAAATGATTTCTCTTCCCCTAAGTTTATGCATAAAGTTGAAATCACTGACAAGACTAAAGCAGAGAAATGTTTGTCCTGTACATCAGTCAACAGAATGGTGTAACACATTTACTTTTGGTCTCTATGTAAACTCTGATTTATTTTAGCAGTGACTAAAGGATAAAGAGGCAGATAACACATTTTACCATTATTTTCTGATGCTTCTTCCCACCCCTTCCCAAGACCTTTCCCAGTCCTGTGAAAATAAATGCTCTGTATCAAATGCCACTGGGTAACAATAAGCAGAAGGAGCAGGAACTTATTTACTTCAGCAAGGGTTGAGATTTGAGATCAGTCACCAAGCAGATGTTATTTCTGAAGCTGAAAGTATTCATGATGATTGTTACTATAGAAACCAAGCTTTGTAAAATATTCCAAACAAACACTTCTTTATTACCCTGGGCTGCAACTACAGTGCTCTGCATTAAGGCTGCATCCCATGGTAAGTTCTCAACTGTGCACATTTTCTTTCTGGTTATTTGCTTTCAGTAGTAACCACAAGACAGGGTTTCTGTAGGTCTAAGAAGAGACTGTATCACAGTACCAGCCATCCATAAAATGACACACACTGTACCCATTCAGCACTAAACTCCTGTCTCTTTCATTTCCCCCCTCCTGTGGGCAGCCACTCAAATCAGTGTTTCCCTGTTCAGCAACAGTGAAAAACAGGAACCCACTGCTAATTCCTGTGGTTAGATCAGCAGCACAAAACCAGCAGTGGTTACTAAATGCCAGCCTCAGCCTCTTTAGCAATTAAACCATTCTTCATTCTTAGTAGACTCTGTGAAGCCCATGAGTCACCCAGAAGGCATCTCTCAGTGGCCTATCATGCCATAACCACAAGTCCCAGACCTGCTGCTCTCTTTGTACTGGAGGACTGAAAGTTTGGATCCAGTTCCAGTGAGGACAGTGGGGCTTCAGCACTGCAGGATCTCTGGCTCTCAGTGCATCCCCAGGGAGAGGGCAGGAGAGGGCACAGGTGGCACTGCGGGGTGACCTGGAAGCACCATGGCCTGTGCCAGTGGGAAGGGGCAGATGAAGTCCCATACCTGTGCCTGGTATTTTAACCACTTCCCCCCTTTCTACAGTCCAGCTTCCATAGATGGGGAACAGGGCAAACTGCAAACAGAGGTTAAGAAGTGGAAGCTGGCCTCTTATAACTCAGAGAAAGGAAAACTGCACTTAAGGCTAAGCAAGGAAATAACAAGGAATTTTATTACAGAATGAATGTACCATGTGGACACTGGGAATATTCTTTGTCTGAGGCCTTTCTATCTCCTTTTACAGAGAAGTCCTTATAAAGGATAAAATGATACCAATATTTCAAAATATAGGTATGTTCAAGACAGGTGTGGTCACAAATTCTGATTATTACAATTAAAATTACAAAGCCATTTTCATCCTCAACTGACTGCCATGTGGTCATAGTCTCCTTTAACTTTTTATGGTCATAGTCTCCTTTAACTTCTTATGCTGTTTTTCTGTTCAAATAGGACAATTTTAGCCAAATCTTTCTGAAACTTCTCAGTTATCTTTGAGATGTGTGACAATTGCATTTTTCCCCTAATACCAGTTCCATCCAGAGCTTACAATTTAATTTAAAACTTGGCCTTGACTCAGGTAACATTAAGGATTCCTGCTTTTCATTATTGTAAAACAAATCTGTTTTAAAATACAGCGATGCAATCAGAGCACAATTAGATTTCCATAAGAATATACAGAAGTATGGGACTTTGTGTGCCACTGGCATCTATTATAACACACCAGAGCAGGAAAGCATTAAGCAAAAGAGCACAGCTAAAGAGTTTTAGTTGTGGTGATTTGTTCTCTTGCAATGGTGTGCTGAAGAGAATACTAAAAATATTTATAAAAGATTTTAAGTGTGAGAAATATGTGGCATAAGACACTCTGAAAAAAGGTCACAGACAAAGCAGGCATGTTTTATGAAGATAGAGCTGCAATTTGGAAGTGACTGTGTGGGACAGAATACAGAGAATGCAATAAAGTCATGGCACATGTCCTGGTGGACCAAAGCCCAGAGAGGGAAGTGCTGTAGTTAAATGCTGTGGTTACAGGAAGGTTAAGGGTCCAGAGAGCACACAAGCTGTCTTTTCACTGGCAGCTCTCTATGGATACCCAGAACATCTTAAAAAATTTCGTGTCTGTGAAGGAGAGTGTGCTTTCTCTATGGAGGAGGAATTATGGATGGCTGAACCTAACATGGCCAAAGCCAAAGCCTCTGGATAGGGACACTCAAGGGATCACAACAGCCATGCAAGAAATCCAACTGTCCCCTACTTCCCAGCTTGAGTAAGCTCCATTTAAGGTCACATTGACTTAAGGTGACCTTCCCCAAACATATGGAATTGTACATACGAGCAGGTAGGCTACCTACACAAAAAACCTGTCATTATTTCTTACTATGCTATCAGAAATCTCTGGAATATGATGTTGGAGGAAAAATTTAAGCATAATAAAAGCTACGTCAAAGACCGTGAATAAAAAATCTTCTTGAAAACCTCCTCAGTCCCAGACAGAGCAATTTCTCATAATTTCCCAAATGTCTATTGAAATGAGTTGCACTAAAAGGTTCTAGAGCCATCAATATATTTAAGAATTTAATAGATGTCTTTTAGTTCTCTTTGATCATAAATTGCCAGAATGTTTTCTACTCTCTCCAATTTCCTTGTCCCTGATTTTCTGCTGTGACATTTCTGGATGACTTCCAGTTCTGATTGTTGTAAAGTCCTTGTTTTTGCAGAATCACCTAGTGTAGAAATTTGCAATTCCAAACACTATCTTTTTTGGTCTGTTTATCAGCTAACAGTCTTTGCTCAAGCAATCTTTGCCCTTCACATTCCAATTGGTTTTGTCCTTATTTAAACTTCTATGAATGTACCATAAGTAATGTAATTTAAAACATAGATTAATATTTTTCTACACTTAAGAAAAAATTATCTTTGGGCAATCTTTAGTGATGAGAAGTATCTGAACATATACATAATGACAGACTTCATTTGGATGATTAACATCTCACCCATTCAATCTTTCTAATATTGAGGTTTATTTTTATATTTTCTTTATATATTTAAAACATTTTTTATGTTCACATGAAAGGCCTCTTTGTATAGTTATAATTTTTCTCCAGCTTGCCTGGTTTTGTTCATTAGAGTTTCCTAATTTTCTGTGAACTGCTGAGCAAGCTGAAGATTTTAATTGGATATATCACTTTATTTTTTCTTATAAGAGCCTTCTTATTAAAGGCTACTCATGTAGATGATATAGATGTTAATCAACTTGCATCTGTCCTTCTAAAAGATTCAGTTAGGTCCCTAATTAACCATCTGTAAACAAAGCCTTGCTCAATAACAGGACTCAGGCATTTCTTGTGAGGTAGGAAAAGCTGGTGAGGGCCTCCTGCTACCTCTCAGCTCTGCTGTAAATATTTGACTTCTCTCAGTATACAGAAAGTAATTGGAATAAGACAAGTGACTCACAATCTAGATTGCAGATCACTGGATTCTCTCTAATTGAGTCATTATTGTTATGAGAAAGCTTTAAAAATTGCAGGTGTCTGGTGCTCCCAGGAGGTGTCAGGTGCTTTAGCAGCACTAAGAGTTGTGTATTCCAGAGCTGTAAGAAGCCAGGACAGAGAAGACTGTACATTTCCTATGATGAAAGTTAGGAGAGCCAGTCTTTAAAAATAAAATTACTTCTGCAGATAAAAAATAAGTTTGGGTTTTTTTTTTTTTTTTTTTTCCCTGCAAAGGGAAAGGCACATTATTTTGCACATTTCCCAAGATCCTGGTCTTCCAGAACACCAATGGTCACCAGAAAATTCTTTCATATTTTTTATTTTTTAATCAATATTAGTCTCCTTTAAGACTGTTTTCAAAGCTCACATCTCCCTGACGTTACACTGTAGCACTTGGTACACTCTGCAGCCATCACAGGAGTTTCTCACCAGCTTCAAGAAGGGTAACTAAGCACCCTAATAAATCTGGTCTCTCACAACCTCCTAGAGAGCACATGGATACTTCATGTGCAATAAGGGTATCCCTTTTTCTTATAACATATTTTGCATTATACACCTAAAGCACTCTATATTTATATCTATCCCATTCCCAGCATGCTGTTAAGGACCACATCTGCTCACAAAGACTTGATGCACACCCTGTAGCTCTTTTCTTATGAGATGCTCACAGCTGTGACAGAGACAGACACTGTTATTGTCCATGCTTAGGAGCAATTTCTAGTACAAAAGGAAAGCATCTTCTCTGTTCTTACAAGCAGATAACTCACTGACGTGTGTCAGGAGGCATTATTCATTTTTACCACACAGAAGCACATCAAGGGTGCCACTCAATCACATGGAAGGGATTACAGCTACTCTGAGGCTCCTCCAGTCCTGCCATCATATCTATTTCTCATCCCTTCCTCTTCTCTTCAGTACCTTACTATAAATTACAGGTATTACCTACATTGCTGTTAATCCACACCTAAAAAGATTTTGTGTGATGACCACAAAAACTGGACCATTTACACAAAAGAAGTGACTGTTTTTCCACAGCATGTCCTGTGAGCAGGAAGCATGACAGAATCCACATAATTTGGCACACATGACTTTAGAGGCAGATACTCATTTTGATTTAGTACTAATATTTCAGTGGTACTGTTTTATGCTTTCCACCAACATTTCAGCAAGGGATCATTGTGACTCACGTTCAAAGAACTTTATTTCATCTTTAATTCTCTGACTGATAGAACTGTTTTCTGAACAGCACTTGTATGTAATTAGGTCCCTATTATATGGTGTTTAGGAGCTGAGAAGGATCATTAGGAGTTGAAAAGAAAATAAAGACATAAAATGAACTTGCTAATCACCAAAGGTTGAAAACAAAAATTTGTGAAGGGAGAAAGCAGAGCCACAAATCAGAGATCTAACCTTTTTCTGCAGTTCTGTTTCTCTCAGTGATCTCCCTCAAGATCCAGATTTGTTATAACATATCCATTTCATATTGATTGCAACAGATTGTGTAACACGAGACATCTTGCCTTTGCAATTTTCCAGATTCTTCTGAAAGTAAACTCATCAAATCATCTAAAAACATGTTACCAGAGCTCTTCAATATTGCATCTATCATGTCTTTCCTTCCCATTACCATGTGCATGCAGATGATTAAATTAACACTTCCCTGTATCCCACACAGACCATCATCACAGCTGTTGTGTCAGATATAATCCATTGCACCTCTGTTCACCTGTTCCACACTTGCAGGACACAAAAACCTCTTCTTTGGGAGACACAGACTGATCTTAATATCTAAATATGTTTTGTAACATTTTTTCCAGTTTTTCCCAGCTTTAAATGTCAAGGCACTTCTCAGTTTTAAAGATCTGGTACCTATCTAAAAGCTCATGGTGTATACACTTGATATTTCACTCAGCACCAGTGAGCACTTTTGGGCCTCCTACCTAATGGTCCTAGGAGCTGGAAAATAAAAGGCTGGATAAATTAACTTGGGAGATTGACAGCAATCCTACTAAGATACAGAACACTTGCTTTGGGTCTTTATATTTAGGCTGAAACAAATGTAGGAATTAGCTTTATAATCTAAGAATACGAGAAGTAAACCCATACCACAGTCACTAATTTCCAATTTTTTCTGCTGTTGAACATGTACCATATCCATAATGTATGGCAATGTGATTTACAGAGCTTTTATTGATGACTGTTTGGTGTGATCTATAACTCATATATTGCTCATTAGTGAGTAAAGCAAGTCCTCCCAAACTCTGCTCACACGCATAGAAAAGATGAAAACATTCAATGAATATCACTTTAGGAAGGCCACATAATTCCTGAATGTCACAGCTTATGCAAGTCCTGCTGGAAAAGGCATAGAACTAACTGACATCACAAAATTACCCACTCTAAATGCATTATACATTTAAGAAAAAGAAGTAATTTAGAAATGTAAAAATCTTCCCCTCAGAAAAGTCTGGATGTTCTTTTTTTAAAGCTTTGAATATAAAGCCACTTTCTGTTAATTCAACTGCATAATCACAGAATGGGCCAGGTTGGAAGGGACCACAGTGAGGTCCTGCTCAAGCAGGGTCACCCCAGAGCACATGGCACAGGATTATGCTGAAAAACAGAAAACAGTAAAATTCTCAGATTTTATAATTTGCATCAAAAGTTCATGATTTTTCCTGTCTGAGTTGCCTTAGATAAATAAGAGGGAATTTACATAGCATGTATTTCTAGTTCCTTGGGTTTTGGTACCAAGGTTCTATAATTTCCAGTGCACACAGGCATCCAATGCCTTCACCATCAACATCTCTGCAGCACATAATGATGAGGGAAAGATTTTTCACATGCTTAAATTTTTCTGAATTTTGAAGAATTAAGGCTAAAAGATTATATGATTTTTTTTTTTAATCTGTATTTGGTTACAACGATTTCTCTAAAAATTCCAAATATCCAAAATTTTACGAAGCTACATCACACAGCCCAAAAATCTGGGAGTAAGGGGTGTTCTTCCACTAGTCCATAACAAAGCAGAACACAGAAATATGACGCAAAAGAAAACAGATGTAATTACCTATTACAAGAAGAACAGATGTAAAAAAAATGAAGTTAGGTCTTTAGAACTAAGGAAAATTAAATTTAAACCAACACTATTATACCGTACTCTTGACAATGAGCAAAATGATGGAATGTCACTTTTCTTTCAATGTCTATGTCAGCTTGAAATAAAGATAGCACTTTAATATCATTTACAAATACATGTTAGCTATTATAACATCATTTGTTTCATTCACTCATTACTAATACCTAAACACAAAGTAAAAGTTCAACAGCTCTGTTGACAGCATGATAAATTACAAGAAACCAAATGAGTAAAACATACTACACTTGCCATCACACAACCAGGGAGACTGTAAAAATAACAGAAATCTTTAATTAACTCAGGAAATTAAAAGGTGAGTTTAATAAAGAAGCTTAATAACAAGACACACTCAGATGAATTCACGAGCACATGTTAATCAAAAACAAGGAATAATTTCAGGTGCCTGACTAGATACTTATACACAGCTTAAATTACACAAAAGATAAATGTGTTAAAGTGGTATCCACATACTGATGAAACTATGATGTTACAAACACAGGCACTGACCATAAGTGTCTAATAACAAAAAATGGGAAGCAGGGATGATTCCTCAAAGAGCACAAGTTAAATGAAAAACTACACTGACACTCACACTGTGGTTTATACCACTGAAGATTCTTATTGCCCTGTGTGTAGATAATAAAAACTCTTATTTTGTAGGTGGAATTTTTCAGATCAGAGATGCACCAGCATTCAATAACTACTTCAGCAAACATGAGATTAGTATAGTCTCAAGTCTTACTTCTGATAGCTGCCTAATTCCTTTGGTTTCAACAATCATATTTACTGAATGTGCACTATAAATGCAGACAATAAGTAGTACTTGTGGTAAATTCACTGTACACATTCAACAGGTGTGTATATAGGAATAGAAGTATGGTTCTTTTCTATTCAAATATACTGAAAATTACCAACATTAGGAAGAAATGTATGTCCTGAAATATTTAATTTGAAAACACCAGAAAATTTTACAGTGTTTGAGGTGTTTAAATACATAACATTGCTGCTTCAGTGATTTTCTTAATGGATAACAATTGAAAACAAGATATTTCAATTAAGAGTCTCTACAATCAATTGAACGACTTAACTACAAAACCTCCCTATAAATAAGTTATGGCCTCCTGAAATCAGAGCATTTAAAACACAGAATAAAAACATCAGTATCCTGAATTTAATGGATAAAACTGTGACTAAGTTATTCATTAAATAGCACCAAGTATTAGTATTGTCCTTCTTCAGCCATGTGGAAAATGCTTGGAAAGGTTCAGTCCCTCCAGATCTAACACAACTTTCAGGAAATAGCCACAGGCTTCAGCAGTTTTACACTTCTTGGTAGAAATTCAGTTCCAAACAAAGGTAACTCTTGTCTAGCCCAAGCCTCGCAAAATTGTTATCTGCTGGAGCATTTCAGATGCTGATTTCAGTGACAAAATACAAATTCAATGAAAACAATAGGGTTTACATTGGAAAAAGTAAATTATATTTGAAACATGTCTCAACATTGTATGTATATGTGGTTTTGAAAGTGATAAACTACCAAGCGAATTTTAATATGGGAGTACTCTTTTAATGAACATTTACAAATGATCTCTTGGCTTTTCTAATCTCAGTCCTTATTCATATTGGGAATTCTGCTTTTGTTCTTCCTACAAAATGTGTTCCATGAGCTACAGAATTGAACTTACTCAATTTATAACCCATGGTTTTTCACTCGTTCAGATGAATTTGGCAATGTACGGTGGTGCCACATTTATTTTCAGCAGCCATGCCTCCCCCCTCCCCCACAACCCCCAGTTTATTCATTTCCTAGAGGAAATTGCAAGTTAATAGAAAAAGCAGCACTGGAACTGCCTCACATCCTATAGTTATTAATTAAGTAAAGTCTGGTTCAGTAACTCTGGATACTAAAAATACAGAGTTAAACAAACCCTAGTGCTTTTTGAAATGAAGTTTCAACTTCGTCAGTCATTCTACAAAATTTATGCATTAAGACATATCTTTAAGAATTTTTTTACAAAATCTCAGAGTAAAGAAAAAAAGAACAAAACCCAAACAGCTCTTGACCATTTCTTTTGAAGGGGTGAACTCCTTCAAAACATACCTAAGTTATGTTACTGTTTTGTAAGAGCCACTAGCTGGGTAATTCTCTTTTATTCTCCTTTACCCCTATTGCAGATTATTTCCCCACAATTAATAAAACAAGAAGGTACAGTACTGATTTTGTTGACAACGTACAGTAATTAGTAAAGCTTAAAATTCACTCACGTGAGAAACTTTAAAGTGTTCCTGATATCTGAAGATCTTACAGGATAATTATAGTTGCAGTTGGTATTGAATGTTAAGTCAGTAGGTAGCATGCTGGGAAAAATGCACATAAACTTAGGTTGTAAAAAGCCTATTCCTTTAAAGTGAACCTTTTCTTAAAAGTGAGCAGGCTATTATTAAAGTGATTTTTTTGGAAATGAGGACAATAATGGGTTCAACAGCTATGTCAAATATTTTTTAAATTCTGAATGAAATTAAATATATAAAAAAGCTTATGGCAAGTTTGAAGGTTGGGAACAACTGGTGTTATAAATGCAAGAGGAAATAAGAAATATTGATGAATTTCATCTGTGAATATGTACATTACAGAGAATACTTGCAAAATATCAGTTTGTATCCTATGAAGGAATTGAGTCCCCTCTTCCCTCAGGCAAATTAATGGATGGGAGCCTCTAGCTGAAAAGCAATGCCAAGGAAAAAGAAATGCCATAAAAGATAGGATTTTACGACAGATTAAATTAAATTGTTTATTACAAATGGTGTTCACCTTTGATTAAACAGTAAATATTTAGGTTGTTTTGCTCTCATATCTGCTTTTATTCTCCAAACAAGACACTTGTGTCACGAGAGGACTTTGCTGTGTTTGTTCAAAGTTACACAGCAAGAGATGTTTGCTGTGCTCTGCCTTCAGAGGCTGAGCCGTGCCCTCAGTGTCACATCTTCCACCCTGGGAGGGGGAAAGCTGCAGCACTGCAGAGAAAGCATTCCTCATTTCCTCAGAGGAGCATTTTGCTCCTCATTTCCTCAGAGGAGCAAAATTACTGGCAAGGGACTGTGAGGCAGGTGTGAGGCAAACCCCCTGCACTTGCCACCAAAGCAGCACTGGCTTTTGAGCATTTCTCCTGCCCAGAAAGAGCTGCCAGCTTGTGCTCCTCCTCTTCAGCTCCAGGGACTTGGGGGCTTTCTGTCCCAAGGAAGCAGGAGCCTGTCCCCATCCCTGTCTCTGGCTATTGGCACCTCCATCTGCTGATTCCTGCAACCAAAAAGGGTCTGTGCTGAACTCCTGTGGAAACACAGCCCAGGGGCTGCCACCCTTCCAGGGAGCCACACACACCACCCTGAACAAACTACACCAGAGCAGAGTTCACAGCAACAAGGGAAAAATGGGGGAATTAAATGTCACTCATAGAGATCACAATAAAGAAGGTTAGGGCTAGCCAGCATCCAAGTTTTGTTAACTAGGACCTTAAATCAAAAAAAACCCACAAAACCCAAAAATGCCAACAACCTCTAAATCACTGAATAAAAACCCAAAGCAAAAAATATAATTGCATTATGAACAAGTTGTTTTGTAGAAGTTTAAAATCTATTCCATCAACTTGCCTACACGACAGGAGTGACAATAATAAGGGCTGAATGCTGAAGGACTTTCAGCTTTCCAGATTTGCCTGTGCTTTCCATGTATTAGGACAATTACTCCCCTTTTCTTTTCTTCCCCTCAAGTGGATACAAACAATCATGTTGTGCATCAGTAAATCTTCTCATAATTTATAGTGCCTTTTAGCTTATTGTCTTCAATGAAAAAGCTCTTATACTGAGCAGTAGATACACTGAACACTTCAAATAGTATGGGAGAAAGGCTGTTAACTCAAATTAATTCAAATTTTTCTAACAGACACTTTTGCTCTATTGCACCTGAGTTCCAGTTCTCTTCTTCCCTGCCAAACATATTCAGGCCCTAAGGGCCTTGGATACTTTTGAAAATCTATTTTAATGACAGTGTTGAATTCGAGATTGGAGGCTAAAGGATATATCCTTCTCTGCAGCATGTGCTATGGCACCCCATTTCTGCTGGTGGTACTTTAGCATAAAAATCACTGTAAATTATTTCATATGGAAGGAATGATGGTGTTAAGATATCAGCTTTAGAGCACAGCATCTCCTTTAAAATTCCCTGTGCACTGACTGGTCACCTCTTGTGCTGGGGATTGGTTCTTCCTTTGTCATCTCTGCATCACAGCACACCCTGCTAGATTTCCCAGCACAACCATTCACCCTGAAAGCTGTACTGCTGCAATGATTGACCTTAAAAATAACCCAGAAAAAGAAAAGAATAAAGCAAATGGAGGTATTTTTTAGAGTACAATACTTCCTCATTTCCCAGAGTTATTCTTCAAGCAGTTGGGGGGCACCAGTAAAAGTGCAGAGGTAAAAGGTGTAAATGATAGAGCCTGATGGAGAGGACTGAAAATATTGAGAGGCAATGGTGCTGCTAACCAGCCAAGAACATCAAACTGCTCATTCCTCACCTAGTCTGCATTTCTACTCATAGGAGTTAATTTCACCAAAACCAACCATAACCAGGAGACTGTTATTTTGTTTTTCAGACTTTGAGAGGCCCTTTTTCCCTGAAAGCTGGCCTTTTTTTTGTTGTTGGTTGGTTTTTTTTGTTTGTTTTTTGTGGTTTTTTTTTTGTTGGTTTTTTGTTTTGGTTTTTTTTTTTTTTTATTTCAGAAATACATTAGTTAGTTTAAAAAAACATATGGTTTTTCTGGGAAATCTTTCTATTCCTACAGAGTATGTGATTAACAGGCTGGTGAGTTAAATTTTATGTAAGCAGGATGTATATCTCCAACCTCTTAAGCATCTTGTCTCAGTTTTCTCTGGAAGACTAGGTCTGTTGCAGGAAAAATGACCACTTCCCTATGTTGCAGGAAAAATGACCACTTCCCTAAATGATGGTACTTCCCTACCAGGGAGAGGCTTTTTAACACATCAGCTCTTTATCCTCCTTGATCTAAAAAACCCCTCAACTTTACCAATGAAGAAAACCAGGAGGCCAAAGTAACTCCTCTCACTACTTGCTCACAGCAAGGGAAAAGCTCCACGTGCCTCCAGAGCTCCATGGCACTGCTCAGGTCTCTGCAGTCAGAACCAGGTTCCCAGGTCCTGCTGTTTTGGCAGAGATTGCATAATTTAAGTATGGAAATAAATCAGGCACAGCCTGCCATAATAACCTTCAGTTGTGAGTGACACAAGAACTGGAAGGTTTCATTGGCCTGGGACATGCTAGAACAGAAAGTGGAGAAATGAAGAGAGATCTCTTTCTGAAATCATAAAATTTTCCTCTCAGTAAGTGTGCTAAAGAAAAAGTTGTAACAATAAATTAATTCACCTGGATATGATACACAATTACTTGAAACAGCTGCTTGTGTACTTGAGTTACTGGCTTGCTGTGCTAAAACACTAATTAAAAGTAGATAGAGAAGATAGCACTGACATTTGCATTTCCTGCAAGGTCACTTCTGAAAATTGTTACTGTAATCCAGGTAAGACGCACTGCTTAATGTTTTTTTGGACAGTTTGTTCACATTTTCTTTTTTTATGACAATGCTCAGCTCAGTAATATTTAACTCTTTCCTTCAGACATTATATAATATGCCACCAAAAATATTACCATAAATTACACTTGTAAGAGGATTAAAACCGAAGTTGTTCTCTCCAAATTAATTTAGGTAAGTACACTAGATAAATAAATCAGCACCCTTCAGCTCTGAGAAAGCACTTCAAGCAATTTGAAGTCATTAAAAATACTTTTAGTTCCAACATTTTGGCTCTTAGAACAGTCTTAATGGTTATATGACAGTATGTTCTACTACTGGCAGTATGGCTTTTATTGCATGCTCTGATCTATTTGATGATCGTGGCAGCTTTTTAGAGAACTAAAAAGAAAAGCTGAAATAATGAATTATTTTTCAGACAAGACTAATAAAAGTGTTAATCAAAAATACCATAAATGTCAGAAGCTCTCATAAATTCTACATTTTATATATTCCTCCTTCTAAACATTCAACCAATAGAAGAAAAATCCTAAAAGAAGGATAAAAAAAGAGAGGATGCAAGCCAAGAAAGAGCACAGTACACTCCATGTGCCCTTAAGAAAATCTCAGCACTTTATTTAACTGATCTCATTTACTGATTTATGAAGTAGTATTATTCTCCTATGACTTAATTTCTGACAGCTTATAAACATCTCCTATATATTAATATGATTATGTTTGATTTCTGGTTAGATTATAAGGTATTCCCATATGACAAGACACAGTCAATTATTCCCCCCTTATGCCACTATTATGAAATATTAGTGGGTTTTCATACACTTCTATTAGGTAAGAATCACTCCCCAACACATTTCCCAGTGACTTGCACTTCACTGATCTTGAGACAACAAGAATTTTAAAGTACAGCATGAAATGTATCTATCCCATTTATAATGCCAAGTTTCCTATTTTTTTGGTGACATTTATCAAGATTAAATGATATTTGACCCTGTTTCCATCTACTTTTACATAGGCCTCGAAAGGAAATTTTCACTGGCAATTGAGGAGAATATAACTACATACAGCATTGTAGATTTGTTAGCAAGAATTCATTTTAAAATTTTATGAGGTTCCAAGAACATTATGCTGGAAAGTAAAATTATAGAGCTGTCAGTTATGTCTGTTGGATGGTGTACTTATGTTAGTGCAATGCTGGGAAGGTTCAGCAATTTTGTTGAGGGGTTTTCATAGAGCTGTACAGATGCTTTGTTCTACCTATGGTGCAAATACTTGCTAATTTGTTTCACTTTCTAACTGAAAGCAATGAATTTAAAAAAAAAATTTAAAAAAAAAAAAAAAAGGTAATGCTAAGACACATAATGAACAGGCAAAAAGATGGAGCTTTGTAAGAGAAACCAGAGAGGCTTTTGATGCCTTGATAACAGTGGTGCAGTAGATGGCCATTTCCAGTCACAATATATATTTTCCTTTGCCATACACATATACACACACAAACACCTCTGGCAACAGCTATAAAAATAAGTTGCCATTGACTCGAGCACGCATTAGCTACTGTTTCTCTCCCAGCACAGTCTCATGCAAACAGACTATATAAATATATATATATTACATCTTACAGCAATTCCACAGAATTGTTCCATAACCTCCATACCCAGAGGAGAGTCCACTTATTTAAAATGCATGATTCTTGGTGTATGAAGTGAAGTCTACACATAAAGTTCCATGGAGTACTTTTGGGAGTACCAGTGTGACCCTTTGGAGAGTGCTGTTCTAATACAGGATACATCAAAAGATATACACAGTCCCTCTGTTTGAAAACTGTGGTAACAGATGCTTCTCTGCAGTTCCCTGTTTTATAAAATAATCAGTGGCAGAAATTGTCACCATATGCTTGATGTTTCATCAAACATCAAACCTGGCTCATTTTATATACTTGTACATTTTTTCAAAATGCGTACATTTCTTCAAAATGTGTACATTTCTTAATTTTATTCCTTTCCCCATATATTTCATACCATTAATATTATCAACCACATAAATTTTACTGGTAAATCTTGTAAGAACACTGAAAAAATAAAATTGATTTTTCCCCCTAGTCTTTTTCATCAGTATAGGCTTAATCTTTGAACAAGTGACTCTGATAAGGGCAATTTTTAGTCTTTAGAAAGAAACACTACACCTGTTGAACTTTTCCCCTCATTTTTTTGAAAACATTATTTTTTGGGAGAGAATTCAGGGTGTGAGAATTCAGGGAATAATGCATTCCAATATTGAATTACTTTCTTAAGTAGGAGAAATCTGTCCTCATCACCTGATTAGTCGCATCCATACTTCATTAAAGGTTCGATGGATTTAGAGGGACCAGATCAATGTGTTTGGAGGAATCACTACGTGAAGGGGCAATTCCAAACAAAACTTTCTGCATTGAGTCACTGCAGTCTTCAGCATGATTTTTTCCCCAGTGTACGAAGAGCTATGACTAACCAGAAAAGCAGCTTGGTTTTGTAGACTGAAGCCTGGGCTGCTGTCAGCTGGGAGATGAAATGCTGTGCTTTAGGTCGGCACAACCCACGTTTCAGGGACTTTTCAACCCAAGCTTCACCTGCTGTATCTGCCACAACAGCAGCTCCAGTGGAACATGATCCTTTCAATCTGAGATTTATTTCACTTCATTCTAATTAACCTGATTACTATCTAGCCATACACATCTGTTAACGTGAGACACCAAAAAACCCACATGTTTCTATCGTCATCTGCAGAAAATGCCATGACACTGTCTAAACATAGCATGCTGCCAGGGATTTGAAATGTCAGAGGAAGAGGGTGAATCAGACTATCTGATTAAAAGAGAGTGACATGAGTTAGGAAAAGGAGATTACTGAACAGTGCAGGGTTACTGAGTTCTGTTTAGATTATCAGAGAGAACCAAGCATTCAAGTTTGACTAATAAAGTACAAATAGATAATGGACAAGTTCACACATATTGATTGCAGCATTAGCCCAAAGAACAAAACACACACTTGAGCACAGAGATCATTAGCAAGATGCAATATTGACCAAAGTACTTGCTCTCAAAATTCAGGTTCAACTTCCAAAGAAGTACACAAATTAAGTGGATATTTTTTTTTGTGATTCAAACCTGGGGAAGGACCGCACAAAAAAAGTGTATCATAATATTTCTTGTGATTTGGTATAACCTTTGCCAAAAGTTTGGGAGGAAAGAACAGGGGAGGCTTTTATACCAATTTTAGTGATCTTAGTAGAAAACTAAGGTGGCAGTAATATAATAAGGTTATTATTAATTCAAATCTCAAGAGGTGCCAGTCAAGAATTAGAAGTAACCTGTCATAATCACTTTGGAACTTAAAATATGATTGGAGCAATTTTATATCTGGAAGCAATATGTGACTCTTACAAAGAAAAGAAAAATGAAGGAACCAAGAAACCAAGACAGAGAATTAACTCTTATTTGCTTAATCTGAGTCAGTGTTTTGCTCTGAGCAAACTTGTTTTGTTTTATCAGATCTCTACCTAAAGCAGAGGCAGAGATCCCAGATTGCTGAGTTCAACCTCACATGATTGGATCATCTCAGGAAATCTTGGCTGGGAAAAATCTCTGCTCTGCCACTTAATTGTTCTGTGATCCTTGTTAAGTAACATCAACTCTGTGTATTTCCATTTCCTTGCCCACTTCTGATCAACTACAAAATAAACATGTCTGGGTAAGGACTCTTCCTACCACACACCTGCACTTGTTCCTTGGGAATTCTGATTTCACTTGGAATTGCAATTGTATAACAATTCAAATTGAGCATAACAGTTCATTGAATTATGCAAAGATCAAGATATGAAAAAACAACAAGAGAAAGAATTAACAAATTTATCTGATTATTTGAAACCCTATGAGAAGATTTAGATAATGCCATGAGTAGTGCTGAACAAATGTACTTAGCTGAAAACCTTATTTATTATATGATACTTATAAGCAGACATGCCACTTCTAAATGAATGGCTCCTTGCAAGATGACACAGGAAAAACTAGATTTTTTTTTCCTTTTATTTTTATCCTAGTGACATTAGCCTCACCAGTATCTGTCCCAGATGGAGGTCTGGTAGCAGATGTCTGCCTGTATGCAGAGATCATTGACCTCTGAAATCTGAGCTCCATATTAAAGACTTTAAGAATGAATCTTTCTTTTAAAGGAGAAAATAACCTCTTTTTTTCTGAAAGAGGAAAGAAAAACCCATGACAACACAAACTTTATTTTATTATGATCCTAAACCTGTATAAGAATTAACTTCCACTCACTTCCCTTTGATAACAAAGTTTCACTTTTATTCTACAGAGAGTCCAGGCCAATGAGTGCAAATTTGTATCTGAAAATTTAGGGAAGTTTTATTTAAAATTTCCATTTCCACAAACCCAGATCCCCAGCAAGATCAGAATTACAGTATTCTGTCTCAGATCTCTTGTGATTTAGAAAACCTAAAAGGTCTAACCAGCAACATTTCTAACTCATCATCCCTTGTTTGGTTCATCCTGTCTTTAAATCTGACAGTGATCAGGCTGCTGTGAAGGGGCTGCCATGAGATCATGCAAAATGCACCAGTGAAGCTTAATGTGTGCAATGACAGAGGTACAGGAAATAACTAATTTCTCATTTTCTGCTTCTTCCTCTCTTTCCTGTCAAAATTATAATTACATTAAAAAAATGCATTTTACTGACATTGTGTCAAGTAGTCATAACTATTACCCAATATAAGTGTTTGACTCTGGCTCCCAAATAATAATGTTAATGAGATAACACAGAGCAGAGGGAATGTGGGCTGCCAAGCCTGTGCAGCAAGCTACAGAACAGTTCTGATGCAAATTGTTTCCTCCTGGACACAACTGCATTTGATTTGAAGATTTCTTAGTGTATTCATTTTCAGACTATATCATCCAACATGCTGCTTATATCATCATCACTTTGCACAATCTTGCCTTCTGCCAAAAAGAAGTTTCAGAAATAACATAAAGTCATGGTAGAAATCAGGCCATACTGACAGGCCACTTTAATGCTCTTTCAGCACTGCTTTGCTCCAGATTGCATATTCTCAACCATAATTTTCAACCTACATCATTCACCTCTCTCCAACACCAGTACTTACATTAATTGTCTTTGTATTCTACTGTATTGCACCATCATATCCAATATGCATTTTTACTCCTTAAAAAAAAAAAGTGGGATTTGCCCTTTTAATGTCTTTGGATTTAATTGTAGCACCATCCTCTGCTCTTTCACTAAAGAAAGGAACTAAAGTAGATCCTCCTGGACAAAAGCAATCTCTCATTAGACCTCTCTTTCTAAAACCAGAAAAAAATAATTGTATTGCCTCCCATTCTACTTTAATTATACCCACACCAAATGTCTTCAAGTTAACCAGTTTAAGAATAAAGGCTTTGTAGTAACTGCACACTCAGCTGGGCTCTTTGTAATTCTGTCTCTAATGGCCCTTAGAGGTCCCTTGACTCCTAGAATTCTGTACAGGCATCAGGGACTGGATAAAAAGGATGCAATCCTGTTGGTGAAAATGCAAAACTGAACAGAATTAGTTCCCTGCCATCCTTTTTCAGAGGCTTTGTATGTGCAGGGTCAAAAGAACAAACTACAAGTTGCACACTATTTGCATTCCTTAATGAACAGCTGGAGGCAATTGGGATCATTGTAATAATGAAAACAACCTAAACAGAACATAATTTAAAAGAACTTTTTTGTTTATGTTTTTTAATAGTGGAGTTAACACCAGAGACACAGAAACCATGCCCTTCTATTTTGAAAGTGCAATGACCTTTCCATCCTCAAAGACACATTCTGTATGCCAGGCAAGTTAGGCAAGGATCTATGTTCTCTCTTTTGATATACAATTAATTTGTCTTATTTTCAGGTAGAATAATATATTTATAATAGGCCTTATGATGTTCTCCTCCCTCTTGCATTTCAACATTCAGTAACCACAGGGATTTTGCAACCACCCTTCCCAGAGATTCTTCTGTCTAACTTTTCATTACAGAGGCAGGAACTGTACACCTGCAGTTAAGGTAAAAGTCAGCACTAAAAGCAGAAATTACCTTTCTTCTATATGAATAATAAATAGAATACAGGATTAATGTCACACTGCTTTCCCTACTACTATGTCTGAATTTCCCCAGAGGCAAAACCAATTGTGATTTTTTTTCCTTTAACAAAACAAGCCAAATAACACATCCCCCCTGAAAAAAAAAAACAAAACAACCAACAAAAAAAAACAAAACAACCAACAAAAAAAAACAAAACAACCAACAAAAAAAAACAACAAAACAAAAAAAAAACCCCAAAAAACCTCCATCAAAAATATCCTAAAAAAATTCCCAAAATCTTAACCATAAACACCACGTAAAAGACCACCAAACACCCACCAAAATGAGAAAATGAGGATTTTTTTAAACAAGTCAAATACCAGAGAAGCTGTCACAGCACCAAGCCTGACAGAGTTCAAGAAAATAATACAAATCTCCTCCCACTACCCCCTATATAATTTAAAATCTTCCAGTGTTGTGCTTATTTTTCTTTTGAATAGTGTTCTCTGGAGATAGCAGTGGTTTCCCCACACAAATCTTTACAACTAATTTTTTTTTTTCCTTTCGGTATTGCCAAATAGAACTGTTCTGTTCCAGAATATACAGGAGGAACCACTCTGGATACTCCTCTCTCACTGCTCTCCCTGGAACTGAAACAAGGTGCTGGCTGCAAGGGGCCACTTAGAGAAAGACTTCCATCTCCTCCAGTTCTCCCTGAAGCTGTTTCTGCCCCTGCTCAAAGCACAGGAGACTCCCAGCGCGGGGCAATGCAAAAAAATCAAAGGTGATGGCTTTGCTAAAGGAGGACAATTCCTCATAAACTTTTCAGACAGGCAAATTTTATATATTTTAGCCTTCCTTGACATATTTCTGACTCCACTGTTTGGGACTTACATGGCTGCTGAGCACAGGAATCATTCCTGATGTGCCTATCAGGAACCTGACAACAGAAGGAATTAAAATAGGAATTAAAATTAAATAGTGTAGGACACAACTGAACTGATAAAAAAGGGCACATCAGGTTAGTAATATTCTGCAAGGTACCAAGAAAATAAATCAAAATTTTAAATGTAAATGTATCTTTTGTTTTACAATAATAATGTAATACCAAAAAAATGAAACTATCCCCTCTCTGATTGAAGTTATTAACAACGATTCTTTATCAGCTTTCATTTTTAGCAAAGATGACCTCAGAAAATCTTTGTCATTTTTTTCTGCTGCTCTAGAGTGAAAGCCAAGACAATTGAACCATTTTAGTAGCAAGGCTGGGTGCTAAGGGAGGAACTCTCAAGTACTATTATCCCTGATAGCATCAAACACTATAGTTTGTGCTGTGTGTAGCAGTTTTGAAATGTGTCACGGAGATGGAGTGATTCATACTTTGTATTTTTCTTGACAATAGATGTTAATATTTTCTGGTATTTAGAGTGTCAGCTTTTTGACAACTTATATTGCATTTTGGGCTTGTTGGCGGTTTTTCTTGTGTTATCTGAAAACTAAATTGTGTATGACTTGGTACAAAATGAAGCCAATCACTTGACTACCACTTTTAGCCTCTCTTCTTGTGGATACTTTCACAAAGTAAATATTCTTGTGAGAAGGCAAGGAAATCTTGGGGGGTGGGGTGGGGATGAGGAGATGAAGGAGAAAAATGGGGAAAAAAAAGAAAAGGATCACAAAAACGCTTGCATTTCAGTCTGAACAATGAATTTTGAAGGTGGTTTTCTTGAGGGGAGAAAAGCAACATCTGCTAAGTCATGGTCATTAAAGCACTTCACATCTTGTTTTCATAGTCACATCTATAAAGATCCTGCTATGCAAGAACTAAGATATAAGTTAAGACATAAAATAACACAAGGTCTTCCTCTGGCATCTCACCTCAGAATATTCAAAAATAATGCTTAAATTGCTAGAGCAACTCCTGAAAATTGGGTAAAAACCTCCATGGAAAAGTTGGGATAGAATTTATGTGGACACATGCTTTCCCCAAATTTTCATGTTAACTTCATAGTGCCCTCCAAGGCCTCATGCAAAGCTTCCAGGTAACACTAAACTGTGACACTAAATATTTAACTGTACCCGGAGGAAAAAAATCACAATATTCCAGTTTGACTTCTGTTCTTTTAAAAGCTACACTTCACCCTTCTTGATAGGAAAGAGCAACACAAAGTAAGGCAGCTGTAAGGCTCTGAAGCACATACCTGTTTTACCATAGCTAAGAACTTCTCATACAATGTTGAGGGGTTAGAAGGGAGCTTAAAGATTTTTGAAGCATTGTTGAAGAGCAATAGGATACAAAAGTTCATACAAAGGAGAAGTGTCAAAATGTGACATTTCAATAACGAGGAGGAAGCATGGCTTGTTACCAAGCTCAACACACAAAGGAGAATTACAGACCAATTCCAGAACTGCAGCCTGGTCTCATACACCCTAAAAGGATTTGCCTTCAAAGCTGGCTGTGACATGCCAGGACCAGGTGGGACAATAGAAGTAAGGGACAACAAGACTGGCAGAGCTGCCTTGTTTGGTCCTGGTGTTAAGAGCCTTTCACAGCTCATGCTTTGCCTGCAGAAACTCTCCAGGAGCAAATTGCCTCTCTCAGGCTCTCAAAACACACCTGTTAATGTGATGAAGGAAAATCTTTCCCTAAATCCCAAAGGAAAATTATCCCCTGCAGATCCTCTTGCTCTTTCCCTCTCTCCCCTTCCTCCCACGTCACGTAGCAATAGCAGCTCATGAAAGCATAGTGCTTTCTGCTCCTATCAGAAGGAGGAGTATTGGACATTTACCAATAAAAGTTCATCATGTGACCACATGTACAGTAACAGACTTCCACAATAAAAATACAACAGTAAAAGCAGGTTCCAACTTCCCCAGGAAGGAAAAGAGATCTCGTAGGACAAGAGATTATTACAATCAAAGTTTTAACCTTGATTTCTCTGATATCTCTTCTCAAAAAACTGATGCTGGAAAAGTTCAGCTAAAGAGAAGCAGGGTAAGTAACAGCATGGCTTAAAAAATTAACCCAAAGATGTTAATTAAATGAGGTCAAAATCATGGGAGAGGGTTAAGGGAAAGGCCTATAACATACTAACTTCATCTCTAAGAACATCTCTTAGAAAGCCTAAAAAGGCTTTCTGTTCCAGAAAAACAACAGATTATTGCAAAACTTTTCCAGTTTCAGTTGTCTCTGCACAGGTCAGACACACAAACACTATGAAGAGAAAATAAAATAAAAACAACAACAACAAACAAACAAACAAAACAACAAAAAAAAAAAGGCAAGATAAATAAGATCTGGGGGATCAGTGACTGTTACATACCTCCAGAAACAAAAAAATAATTACTACCCAGAGCAGAAAAATACCTCTAGGCCACCTCTGAAATTGTGGAAATGAAGATAATTGTAAAAAACACAACAACTTGAAAATAGCCTAATTTATGAGGCAGGCTCTGTAGTACAGAAAGGTAGTCATTAACTATGTCCAGTAAAAAGAACTCTGAAGGATAAGATGCCACAATGGGAAGGCTGTGATTGCACACAAACATTCATAAGACATCTCAGTTTGCAAGATCAATTCTGTAATTTGGCTAATTTAAACCATAATTTCCAAAGGAAGCTGCTCTGTCCAGCATTAAGCTCATGCAGGGTCCAGGGCTATAACATGTTTGTAATCCAGCAGTGGTTGTGATGATGCTGTGACTAAATCCTACAACAGGCATCACGTGATAGCAGAGTTCTGCTTAGTGGGAATCCAGTGAACACATCCAGCTGAAATCCAGGCAACTGAGCCTTTTCTTGGGGCGTAGGTGCCACAGCTGTAGGTCTCAGCTGTCACTTCAGAAAAAGCATGGCCCAAGCCTGGGGAGCAACTTCCTCCACACCAAATATTGAAACAATAGAAAAACCAACAAAAAACCCCAAATGAACCTCCCCTAAAAAAAAATAGTTACAGAAGCAAAATCTCTTAGTCTCTGCTTGCCAGCACAGGTTGGTGCCCTAATTTCCAGCCTGCCAGGATTTTTTCTCCTGCTGCACTTCTGACCACTGGCAACTACAGTGCCCCAGCAGCAAGTATGGGACTGTGTCATACTCACAACACAGACATTGTCATGATAGCTGTGTCCCTCTCCTGACACAGTTAAACCCTTCAGCCTGAAAATTATCTAGAGCCCCCAAGTCTTTCAGCCACCAAAGAAGAAGTTCCACAGTAATATCACCCTGTGAACACATAGTTCTGACCTGTGAAGACAAAAGCTGTTGCAAATTTTTTTCCATGTCTTGCCGTCACGAAGGCATCCGTCTGCTTCATCAGACATTACTGAGATCACATGCACACAAGGTAACCCTTAAAATTAACTTTACCATTTGTCATACACATCCTCTGATGCCAGCAGCACAAGGTGCAGTTTCTTTAGACTCTATTTTAACAATTTTTTCCAAGTGCTACCTCTGTAGAAAGTCTAATCTTACTTTTATACAATAACTACTACAACTTGTGGTATTATGGCACCCATATCTGACTCATCCTGCATAAAGAAAAGGGCAAATCTCCTTCATTCAATAATTTCTACATCAAGTTCAGCTGCTTTCTCTTGAGGCAGCTCCTCTTTTAGAAAGAGATGCAGTTTTGATCAAAGACTTCCACTAATGGAAAATCTATCATATTCCCTGAATGATGCATTCCAATAATAAAATACTTTGGCTTCTGAAAATGTGCATCATCTTTCCTGATCAAATTCTCTGACTTTCAGGCTCAGCCTCAGGATCTTGTTATGTTTTGTCTTCATGATAAATGAATCCCCAATACCAAGCGTCTACTCTGTGTAGAGTAGATGTCACCCCTTGTGTTTTTCTTTTAGAAACAAAAGCAAACAGAAGAAAACAAAGGAGCAAAAAGAAAGCCCTCAAATAAATTTGTTTAAGGTTGGCTCAACGTTTTTAGACAAAAAATTAGTAAGTCTCATCTTGCATCATCTCTTAACCAAGAGTCAAGCACAGAAGTTCAGATTTAAAGAAAGTCAAAAGGGAGATTCTTTACGTACCCGCTACCCCAACAAAAAAACCAAAAAACCCAGAAAAACGCCACCAAACAAAAAAACACCACCACAAACCAAAACAAAAAAAAAAAAGGGTCTAATAGAAGACCTTTTTCCCATGTCCCTTCTATGTAAAGATACACCTATCAGAGATGATTAGAAGTAAATAACTTCTGAGCACATCCACCAAATGGGAAATACAAGGGGAAATCCTCACATGCAAGATTATCTAGGAATTCTCTTTCTAATGTTCCTTCAGAATTATATAATGGATTTACAGTATGTAGAGTAGTAGCAAATAAGCATGGCAATTTCTATCCAAGTGAGATGAAGCTACACAAGTGACCAAGGAGATGAACACACAACACCATTTTGCCAACACAACAGTACTGCTGATGCTTAAAACAAAGTGAAAAAAGGTGACTATAAGGAATATCTGGAAAACATGTGAAAAAGGAAACATCTTGAGGTCTAATTCTGACTGTTATTCACCTTTTGGGAGCAGCAATGCATCTTCAATGCATGGTAGCTCCAGGATCAGAGGAGCAAAGCACTAAGCTGGACTGAAAGCCACATACCTGACCAAACTTCTCCACTTCATTATCTTCAGCAAAGTGTCCACTACAACCACACAGAAAATAACTCTGTGAAAAGAGCAAATACTCCCCTGATGGCCCAGAAACAGAGGAAGCCCCAATCTCAGGAAGAGCTGCAGAGCCATATGAAAATATTATCTGATGTAGATGAAATTTTCAAAATCAGAAATGCTGCACAATTTTAATGGTGATCAATGGAGAGGAGAACTTAGGTTCACATAGATATTTCAAGTTAAACCATGACTGACGGTTTTGGGCATGATCACTGTAAAAACACAATGCTTTGGTCAAGCCAGACATATCTCCTGGTATTCTGTTTTCTATTTGAGAAATACCCTGGTCCTCTTTGCCACACACACACACACTACTCAATAGCAAAGCATTGGTAAGGGTTTCTTTTATTTGGTCAGTAAGAAAACAGTATGAGTACATTAATAACCAATGATAAACAATGCATTTTAACTGTCCAGCACCTAGATATCTCATGTTCTAGCTTTCTTTATGTATACACACATTCCAGTAGTCTCAATGCATTTTTACAAGTGGGTAGCAGCTTATGTTAACAATTTGCACACACAAACACACACGTATGTATCTCAGCAGGAATTATTTTGTATTATTTAACCCAGCAAAGAGAACCTGCAGTAACTGGCATTTCCAGTAGCCATGCTCAATTTGTATGAACAATTAAGGTGAGATAAGAGGGAGAGAGGAAGAGACACAGGGAGACACAAGGAGAAAAGCAAGCAAAGCCACAAGTTGAAGACAAGCTGTTGTCTCCCAGTTCTTCAGGTAAAAAGCTAAGGGCTGTTAAGAGGCAGTTGTCCATATCAACATATGGAAAAGTCTCCTTGGCTAAAAACAGCTTCTAGAACTGCATTGGTAAAGCTAGACCAGTTGGGAGGGAAGGAAAAAAATAGCTGATGAGTAAAAACTCTAAGTGGCAGAGCATATTCAGGAGAATTAATATGTCTTTATCTGGGAAGTCTAGGCTCAGCTAAGCTACCCTGGAGGAGGATGCACTTTTTGATGAAAGAGTTTCTGTTCAGGTCTGTCCTTTGAGAATTGTGGTGACTACATGGGCTTGGGGTCACATTTAGAACAACAATACTGTAAATTCTTGCAGACCTACTAAGCAAGCCCAGATGGCACAAAAGGTACTGTGATGTGGGGTTTGGTATGACAACAGGAGAATTACATAACTACCCAGGATAGTGAAAATCACTAAACCTCTCTCCACATGGATTGATTCAAGGAAAGACAAAGGCAAAGTGAGCCCTTTAACTTTGGTACAGTATTTCTCTGCATGCAGTAATTTTTTTTTTTTTTTTACACATTAGCAGAATTACTTAGGTAACCAACGTGGTTAGGCAACGTGTCTTTATACAGACACACTTTGAAGGTCAACCTTAGCAAACACTGTGGTTCAAATCATTCTAAGATATTAAATATAACTGGTCTAACAGAGCTGCAATTTATTATAAAGTGAAAATAAGGACACTTGAAGAGGTGAAATAATTAAATGTATAATCAAGTTTCAAGTATTGAATATTTAGTCAGGAAATGTACAAAGATATCCTCCTATTGACTTAACACAGAGGTTCAAGGAAGAAATCTGTTTGAATGCCCAGGCAGCCGTGGCTGACCACATTGTGAATGTCAGCTCATTGACTGAGGTACTGAACTCTTGCCATTTTAACCTTAGGCAAGTCATTAGCCATGAAGAAAAGCTAAGATTATTAGTTAACTGCCTGTTCAGTAGCAGGTACAAGCATGGTACAATCTGATCAACCAAGCATAAATAAGTATTTTCTGCATTTTAGAGCTACACATGACATAGAGAAACCCCAGAGGTGCTAACATCATTACAGAAACTACGTAATTAAAATTTACTAATATAACTTGCAAACAGAAAGCAGAAAAGCATAAAAATGTGTGTGAGGCTTTTGGGGAGCCCCAGGAGACATGTAAGGGGTACAAGCACGTGATATTCCACAGTCCTGAGGCAGGCTGGCTGCGTGCCAGTGTCAGCCACTTAACTGCACCCTGCAAGAATTCAGCTGCAAATCTTTGCTTCCTTTCTGTCTTTCATATCTTTGCAAGGCAAAAAGCAAAGACAAAGTCTTTCAGCTGGAGTTCTTTCATCCAAGAACGTTCTTCATCCAAGGCCAAAGGTTCACCATATCCTAAAAGGCCTTTGGATCTGCATGTTCAGTCATCTTCATCCAAACGTATTTCTTTGGGATCATTATTCAGTCCTTGTGGCCGATCCTAAAAGAACACCAATAAAAACTATCTTCATTCCTTCAAATACAATCTTCAATGGCTTTATCTCTAGGACCACTGTATGAGAGCATTGTGTCGAAGGTGAAAAATGGATGCAGAGGTATTTCAATTAAAACCACAGCACATTGAAACATTTTTCTATGGTTTTTGGAGGTTTAGTTTTGGTCAACTCTCTAGCTAAGTGCCCCCAAGGCGAAATAGGCTTTCTGGAAAACCACACATATAAACACAATATTTTTTCTCCTGTGCTGACAACTGTTTAAAAATACTACCTGTTAGCTTTCCTGGGACAATATTTCTAAGGGGATAAGAATTGTGATATAAGATCCTATCAGTATATTACACAAGTACAAAGTACTTTGAATATAAAACTCTAGAATATGAGGAGGTTCTGCATCCACTTAAATTGCTTTACTGGAGTAGGGAGAAGCAAAGCTTCCTCTGGGAGGAAACAAGCCAGTTATTGAATGGGGCATGATAATGCCATAGAACACAAAGCAAAAACCCCTGCAATTGTAACTTGTGATTGTCTAAAATAAAAAAGGTGCAAGCTAATCTTGGTTTCAAACAAATATTCTTTTTCTTTCACCTGTCCATTGTTATTCCACATCATCTAGCTCACATTTCCTCCAAACTCCTTTCTTATATATATGTATATGTATATTTTCCAATCCTTTCTGTCCTTTTTAAAAAATATTTTTCCAGAGTCATCTATTCACCTCTTCCTTTCTTCCTTTTGTTGTTTTTCTCTTCAGGTAGCCTGTCCCTGCTACTTTTCTTTTCAATTCCATGAGACCCTTTAAGATTTTTTCTTGGCCTTCCCTTAGCATCACTCACAACTCTGTTTTGGTCTCCAGAGTCTCTTTGCCCATTTGGGATCTCCTGACCCTTTTCAGCCTAATTCCCCACAGTCACCTCCAGTTCTTTGCTTTATTATTTTTTATTCCTCCCATCTCTTCCCATCCCTCGTTCACCTAACGCCATTGTAACTTCAGCTTTTTTCTTCTTTTCTGGATGCTACCAAGCTTTTCCTATTGTACCACCCTGCCAGAATCAGTCACAAACTGTTTCTAAAATAAAGGGTCACTTGTACCTTGTTATGAAAAGAGCATGAAAAGACCTAACTAGAGGAGAGTCAATCTTCAGCATATTTTTAAAAAATAAACAAAACACCACAAAACCTTTTCCTTAAAAGCAATGCTGTCAGTTTTCACTATTTTTTTACAAGAATTGAAATATTTAATTTTATTATTGTATCTGTAGATTCTGAAGGACTTCCAGTAAAAAAAATTCACTCCAAAGCAAATTTCAAGTTTTGATGGTTACAATAAAAGCATGAAACATGCTCCTGTCTTAACTAAGTGAATCACAAGTGAGAAAAAGTGTAATTCAACCCTAATATTTTAAAATCTTCAATTTTCAAGGCAGATGTGTAACTATGAGCATTCTGACTCACAGGGGCAGACATAAACCTGATCTGAACAGAAGAGTAGACTCTGTAAGAGCTTAAATCTATGCATGATTTTGAACTATTCTGAGTTAACACTGTTTAGTCAGAATATTAAAGGAAGGGAAGAAAAAAAGGAAAGCTGATCTCAAGAGGTGACCACTTGAATGCCATTAAAATGTCACTCATTACACTAAAGATGTAAAAGCAAGCAGGAAGGTTATCTCAGTAACTTCTAGACAATTTTGGGTGGGAATGACCAGCAGTGACAAGTGTTTGGTACTTTACAGATTTCAAACCAGTAGGAAATTGAGAAAAAAACCACAAAATTCTGCATCAGTTTGTGATATTTGTTCCTATCAAAAGTAATTTCTCGATCTCAAATTAGAAGCCATTTCCCCTGCAATGGGAAATAGGTCAGATAAAGGATATTTATGATGATTACTTTTTCTTTGGATGGAATGTAATAAATACCCCTTGTTATGTTAAAGCAAGATGATGGGGAGGAAAAAGGTGCTGAGGTGAATTTAAAGCCACTGAAGGGTTTAGAAATCAAATCTTTTATAACATTAACTTTTTGAAAGATGTTAACAAGTCATATTAGCTCAAACAGAAGCTTCCTATTGACTCTCTACTCTGCCTTCAAGGCTCAACCAAAACAGATATCAGATTTTAGATCTGATAAGACTCAAATGGGATTTGGTTTTTAGAGATTATTAATTCTTTAGTGTCCTTTGTTCTTTAGCTTTTAATGTGTGAACTAGATTTCTGTGTACCAGAGTCAATAAAATACTTCTGGCTGAAAGGGGATAGTGGTATAAGGTACCACATATCTTGTAACAACAAAAATCATAAACTTGTTTTAACATCAAAATAAATATAAAAAGAGAAATTAGAGTGTGTTAGCAACAGGCTGAAGAAAGACTGAAGACAAAATGAGAGACCGTGCTCTTAAATAATTTTTTCACAACAGATTTCAGGTCTATCAGATCTTGAACCTAGTATAACATACAAGTAAGGATCATTTTTTGGATGCTGAGTCCTTCCTAAGTTTATTCATAACCAGATCTAACCTATTGGTTTCTGTCCTGGCACTGACATTAAATAGTCCTTAGTTTTCCCCAGGTGACTTCTGAAAAACAATATAATCCAAAGGTGCCCACAACAAGCTTGGTGCTGGTCAGTGTTCTCTCTGCAGTGTAAAAACAAACTGTGAAATGCCATGAAGTACTTGGAAGCACTCACAAATAATTTTCTCAGCGTTCCCCCTACAGCACTGGAGGTGGCTGTGGGTCAAGCCAGTGCTAAGACAAATCTGAGCTTTACAGCTGTTGAAATACTTAAACCACACCAGATTTTTAAGTTATGTCATAGCAGTGCAGTTATTACTTGCCTGCCACAGGATCTGCTGATGGCAGTTGAAGTTCTTATTCATCAAGGGGCCCAAATAATTGAAGCAATCCATCTGCTCCATGCACTCCCCCTCTGCCTACCCTGTGATTACTTATTGCCATGTGATTTTTGCCAGTGATGTCATACCTGAGCAATTGGTGGCCTGTTGGATCTCCTGAGAACTGTGCTGTGATGGAGCAGAGGCTCCATCTAAAAACTAAAATATTCCACCTGCTCCAAGCTTTCCCTTTGCAAAAACCTGACGGGACGTGATATTTGGCAGCCACTGTCATAACTGATCAAGCAGTTGCCAGACTCTTGCATATTTCCTGAAGGCTGCTGCTGTTTTTCATCATGAATTCCAGATAATTGAAATAATTGACCTGCTCTAAGGCCCTGCTTTGACTCCAGTGTTTTCAGCATTGGGACATTTGCCTATTGTCATACTTGGTTAAGAGCAGCAGAGGCTTTGATAACTCTTTCACAAGATGGCACAGCACCACAGACCAACCTTCTTTGCACAGCTTGTGTTATTGAGCTACCAGACACCCTTCTGCCCTCACCCCATGGCTCACAAGGGCACATGCAACATCCACCCAAGTGTTAGAAAGGTGTAGGAAGAGGAAATGAAGGAAAGCATGCAAGCAGTTTTGCAAGCAGGCTGATAATGGGAGTCCTCTTACTGCTCCCATGTGATGAGTAATTTAAACACTCCAGTGCTCTGTTGCTTAAATGAACTTCCATTAAGGTTTTTTTTTTCTAGTAGTTAAGGAGCCTACAAATGTTTTACAGAGGATCAAATACCCAAACTTACACTTTTCACCACTTATTATGTTGCCAAAGGACAGACTTGCCTGTTGACTGATATACAGATTTTTAGAATAGTCCAATTAACTGTACTAGCCATAAAAAGCTTTGATGTTTTCTTCTGCTGAGGGGTGTAGATATTACTTGTAGTCAGATTATATTGCTCACTTTTATTTGAGAGGAACCAAAGTGCCACATTCCCTCACTAGATCACATCCCATGCCTGAATTTACTGTATTCATTTCAAGGACAGATGATCAATTGTGATCATTGCTCTGCTTAGAATCTGAGCAGGTCACAGACTGACTGACAGTGACTGTAGAAGTCTTTCCAACACTTTCATTAAGATCTAACATTTCTGCAGCTGTACTTAAAGGCATTCTGTATTTTGCTCTGCACAAAATACAGATACAGACTTATTTTTGAAAGACCACTTCTGACACATCATCCACTTTTAACAATGTCCAACTTTCCTAAAGTCCAAGTTCTTCTTTATCTGTAGCCCTTTTTTTTCAGCTCTTTAAACAGATAACACTGAAATGAACAAAGAGAAATGCTGTTTGTTTGAAATGCTGCTGTTTGAACAAAGGGAAAAAGCTGCCAAATCTTACACATGTACAACTAGTAATGATCTCAACAATATTACAGTTACAATTATCTACCCACCTTAATAAAATTCTGGGCTTTTAAAAAACTTTGAATATAAATGAAACCAGTTCAGTAAGTCAAAATGATCTGTTAAGAATAGCAGTTTACAAGTAAACTATGTGACAGAAGGAATACTTTTTCCTTATCTTGCATCAAGTTTTTTAGACTAGAAAGTGCTCATTGTTTCTTGAGTAAAAAGGCTTGATGTGTATTAGTTTAAAGATAAATCCTGACATCCAGAAGAAATTTAGTTTTCCATAAAAAAAAAAAAAA
>VZRH01001705.1:679259-770804 GCA_013397555.1 Urocynchramus pylzowi
AGAGAGAGTTGCTATATACAGAGGGGGACAAAAGTCACAGCAGTTCTGTGGCCCAGAGAGAAGCTGGGACCTTCAAGGGGTCCCTTCTAAACTTCAAATTCTCATAGCACCACAACACATTTTTCCCATTGAGAAATACCTTAATTAAAAGAAGAAACTCACCTAGGGTAGTTTCAAATTTAGAGAGAACAGTTCCTCTAGGAAGACTTAATACCCTACTCCAGTGAGTCTTTGTCAATCACCACTTACTTGAGGTTAAAAAAAAGATGACAGAAAGGACACTGCTGTATTTATGTACACAACATAAATGTGGGGTGAGAGAAATCCATCTTTTGATGAAATAGCTTTCTTTTTTTTTTTTACATACACTGGTGATGATTGATTGTAGAAAATTCAAAAGGGTGACTTTACAGATAATTGGCCCTGACTAACAAAAGCAAACAACATTGCAGCTTTTTGTCAGCAGTGGGATGCAATTATGCACCATTAATTAAACTGGCATGCCAATGAAAGGTCAGATAACACAACATGAAGAAGAAAGTAGTTCTGTACTTTGAGAATGCTATTGCTTGAAAATGTTTGTGCTTATATAGCACTCTTGGGGTGGGAGGAAACCATTCTTCATTCAAATAAGGTGAAAATTTGGAGTCAGATTCTGATCTGGCTTAAATACAAGAACATAAAATAAGATGGTGGAACTAAGGAAGGTGTTGCAAACTTTAAGGTACCCACCTATCCTTTCATCCTGCAGTGGCAGGTCTGCTCAGGAATGGGGACATCACACAGAAGGCTGAACATTTTCACTTAGCAGGGGTTCAGTAACCTTACAAGCACTAATTTAATTCAAAGCAGAAGGCCTAACTTTCCTTATGACTGCATATGCTTTTATTAAGATAATCTACTGCTTTCAATGTTATTTTTATTCTATGCCTTGTCCCAGTCACCAGTCTGATTGCTCCCAGTGCCAACATTTCCGGAAGTAGACTTGTCATTTGTGATGCTGTGCATCACAAAAACTTGAGCCACAATTAACAAAAAGAACCTAAAAACCACCTTTGTTACCAGTATTTTTTTTCCCAAGAGAAGTCACTTCTAGCTGGATTCTTCTCTGTCCATCAAGTTGCTTTCCCTCAATTGCTTTATTTGCAGAGACTAATTTGGCAGTGAATGATAAATGACAGCAAGCTTTGTGTCTTTGTACACATATTCCAACTACCCTAGTAAATAAAAGACACAATAGCTTATGATATCATCTCTGCATGCAATATAGATGGCTCTTCCTGATTCTTTCAATTTTTCTTAATTTATTAGAAATAAATATGCAACCTTGAAGGCCAAAAGCTTCTGAAGTAAAAGGCACACAGTGTTCTAATGTTTATCACTAATGGAGTCAACTGTGTCTCTTTGCCAGGGTGAAAGAGACTTGCAAGGATATTCCAATACTGTTGCTTCCTCTCCCAAAGCGGAATTGAGACTTGGCAAAAGGTAAAGATGGGGAAAATTGTGCCAAAGAACATCTCAGGGACATGCCTTCTCCTTGGCAGGCCGGAGTTGGGTTAGGTAATCTGAGCAACAGCATTTGATTTCTCAGGTTTCTCAAGGCTAGAAAGTCTGGGGTCTTGGCAGGGGCAGCACTGCCAATAACAAAAAGCAAAACCAAACAAAAACCCCAACAAAACCCCAGCCAGTTTACCCCCATCTATCCATACTCAGATACATTTCCCTTCCTTTCCAAAAAGAACAGCAGTTCTTTCCAAAAAGAACAACAGTTAAATATTGAAGTGATTAGATTTTTGACAAAGAACAGAAATGGAATGAATTAAAAATATTTTCATTTTTCTTCCCAGTTTAGTAGAGAAATCTTATTTTCAGCACTTCCATTTCCCTTGACATACTAAAAAGCTTGAATCCGTCTCCTTTCCTCATGTTATTTTAACTTTTCACATAATTACAGAGAAATTGCTAATGGTCACTCTGAGCACTTAAATTTAACTTATCAATAAGGCAAGTCAAACTTCCACAGCAAGTTAAGTTATGCAGGATACATACTTCAATGCAGCACTATACCATCACACTTGGTAACTTATAGGCAAGCATTTAATTGAAAAGAAAGAAAAGGTGAGGTAATCAGTGTAATGAGATTGTCTTCGAACAAACTAAGTAGAATAAGCATTGATAAAAATATCAAAGAATTGATGTTGAAAGTGAAATTAAGTCAGAATAAGATAAGTCCCAATTCCTGGAGTTTAACTTGATGCAAATCTAAGCAGAAGGGAACTTGAAAACTAGGTTAACGTCCCTTCCACTTTGCATTTCTTTCTACATTGAAGTTGTGGGTTATTTTAAACCTTTGGTTTTGTCTAACTGCACATCTCAAATGGTAAATACCTCTTTCTTTTCAAGTCTCCCCAAGTTGCTAGAGAACACCTTTGATACTATTCACTGTATCCAGCCTTGTGCTTAGGCAGAATGCTACTCTTAGGTAATGGTTATCCTGAGGAGCTATAGCACCATTAACTTGTCTCAAATGCCCCATTTTTAGAGATTGTCCTTGTTAGGAGCAATTTTGAAAGAGTATAGAGGACCTGAAAAGGACTGAGTATTTTAGATTAGGCTATTATAGTAAAATTGAGTATCCCAATCAAGTTCTTCGGTATCTAAACTGCTTTATCACATCCTAGCCCTCCTGTGTTAAAAGAGGTCTGAAAAAAGTATGCATCAGAAATTTTGTAGCATTCCATGTTAGGCTTCCTTCATCCCCGCAGGTCAGATTCTGATTTAGATTAAATTATCTACTAGAAAAATAAAAAATCCTCTACCTTAATATTATATTATTATATCAAAGAGATATGTCCAACATCTCTCAGCCTCAATCTAGTAGACAGTAATTAGGAGACAATAGGAGTGATTTTGAGAGAATCCCTGATTGTTTCTAAGGTAAGGAAGCAACAAAGAAAAAGACATTTGGGGTATTCCTCCCAAGGCAGCTCAACTACCACAGCACCTCTTGCTCAGATACAAAGCCCAGGTTTCCTTCCAGCTTCTCCTCCAGCCAGTCCCACAAGAAGCAAGCAGGCATTTGGATGACTTCTGTGTGCCTTCTACCTCCCTGAAACCATGACTCATAAGATGAAAATGACCTTATTTCACTGTTAAAATTCTTTTACTGTATTCAGTTATTCAGTGACCAAGTAAAGAGGTACCCACCACACATCATACATCATTAAGATATTTGAAAAAGCTTTCAAAATCAGGACACTCAGTACAAACTACTGAAGAAAACCAGAGGTAAACAGAACCATACACAAATGTTACTAATGGACCTAAATAAAACATACAGCCCTCCTGATTGCCACCTAGACAAGACTAATATTAGTTTTTAAATCTAGAGCTCTCTCAGAAACAGACAGTTCTATTTCTTTCCATGAAAGAAAGACTGTTATTCATATAAAGGTGGTCATAGCCATTCTCCTAATTTGCAAGAGGAATGCTGTGCTTACACGGGCAAAGTAGGGCTCTGGGCCAGGACTCACGTTTAATAAGACAAGAGTGCATCTAATGGAATTTAAGGGTTTAATATTATGCAATTAACTTTTTGTCAACACAAATCAAAATAGTTAATGTAGGTTCTGTTGCTGCAGTCAGAGGCAGGTGAGCAGAACCTTGCTCTCCAGGGAAGCCCCTTTGACTCCAAGGGGGCTCCAAGCTGATGAATCCTGGTATTTTCTGCACAGTCACTGCAGTCACATTCTTAGAGCATCTGCCCATAATCATCTGGCAGTGGGATGGATTTGCTCCTTTGCAACATTGAATTCTAAGAAAGCCTTATTTAAATGTGAGGGAAGATACAAATAGTTATTAGATAGCCTTAGAAGAACATGATTTGATGATGCTTTTCATCATAATATTGCTGATGATTACTCCCCCAAGTCACTTCAGAAGAGGCTAGGACTTTTCACATGCAGCCAAGCAGCTTTCAAGAGGAAATGCAAGACTAAACATTCTGTTTCAAAATCCTACATAATGATATGTATTATAGAATCAGTTTTTGTTGTGTGTTTTTCAATTTAGCATGCATAATTTTCAGTTTTGCTAGTAATTCAGAAAGCTTTAATGCTTACTTAATTAGTCTAAGCTTGGTAATTCAGCCAATGAAAACTAAAGTGTTTAAGTTATATTAATTGTAAACAATGTTAACAGTTAATTTTCTGAATGATGGAGCAACATAAAAACAAACTTGAGTAACACTAGGATTAATTAATTGATTAGCTAGTTTCTGTTGAGAATTATATTCAATAAGAGTCTGTCAATAAAAATTGCTATCAATTGCAACTTTATGAAGTGCCAAGAATAATGGGTTCAGGTGCATACTAGAACTAGTTGTCATGAATGCCAATTTACTGCAGAGAACTGGATTGTTTATCACCTAATTTAATTTCAGACAGCTAACTCACTTGTAATAACTCATTTTAGCATTGAATTTTCAAGAACTTGAGTGTTGTTAGAAGCAGCAGCTCGCTGTAATAAGTTTGCAAATTTAAATTCTTCTGTAAATAATTTAAAGCAGACTGTAACTCAATTTTGCCATTGACTACTTGGAAAATATTTAGCAATTTTATTCACCATCCAGACACCCCTGTTTTTCCCACTGGCAGCATGTTTCATTGCAAATGCCTGCCTACTGCTGCAGTATTAGACTTGTGTCTGTGCTTTTAATAACACTGGGATGGATGCAGTGTCCTCTGTTCTGACTCAGCCAAAACATTCTGTGGAAGTACTTAACACACTTCAGCACATCTGGACAGTTTGATGTCCAGATGCTGAAGAAGAAAATGCTGAGGAGTTTCACATCAGACTGAAAGGACACAAAAGTCCTCTGGTTTGGGCCATGAGATGGGTTTTGTTCATCCTGTGTTTTCTCCATCCTCTCCCTGAAGTGTTCTAGGGTATTTGATGGCAACTGGGAACAAGGAAAGTTAAGCAAAAAGCAGCCTATTTGGAGCCTTTGAAAAATTATGCAAAATATCAATTTCTTAAAGGCTCTGAGGAAGCTGTCAGCTAGAAATAATTTAATACTCTTATGGAAATACCTTCCCCTTCCAGATTTTCAGCAGTCATTGAATTTCAGTTGCAATGCCTGAGTACGAACATGCAGTTACACTACAATGAAAAAGTAAAATGGCATAATAATGTAAGAGTTTATGAATCTGCATAAAGCTTTACATCCAGGAACCATGTCAGTCCATGCCTACCACTGTAAGTACACATTCCTGCAAATCAATACACTATCAGCCTTTTTTTCTTTGCTTTACAAACAAGGCATTGAAACGAATCAATGTTCCATCACACCTGCAATAGGTGTCTGACAGAGTCCAGCACCTTGTACTCACAGCTGTCAAACACTGCTGAGTGTAAAGGTTCCTCCCAGCTTCATACACTTACTGCAGGTACCTCACATGAGTGTGTAGCATGCTTGTTAGTCAAGGCAGATCACTTCACATTTCAAAATAACTACTGTATTAACACTCTCCTGTAATCTGACTTCAAGGAAGATCAACCACACTTGCAAAAAAGCAGCAATAAAATAAAATATTTAGAACTCCCTTTCAACTTTCCTTTAGTAACATAAATTATTTTAATAAAATAAAAAGTCCAATAGCAAAAGCTTTGAAATGCCATCTCAAAAATAGGTCAGGCTCTTACTTCCTATCTTCTCCCTTACAGCATGAAAAGCTGTCTGTGCTTTGCCTCATGACTTCTCTCCTTATGGGAGCTTCCATAAATCATTTCTGTTAGCAAAAAGTAATCCATGGGCTAAGCCTGTCCTAGAGCCACAGACTGAGCTTCCACTGGGAAGATGCTGCAGGCTGAACACAGATGTTGACCAACCTAGTTAAAAATTGAACAGCACATAACAGCACTACAGCAGCACCACTGTTTATCAGATATCACTCAAAACCTCCCTCTTCCTTAGTGAGGAAGCAATTTAACTCTAGCTCCAAGTCAGACTAATAACATGACATTTTACTTCAACTCAGAATTCTTCTTTTCTCTAAGTCTGATATTTCCCTCCCCAAGAACATTAAATGGATTTTCTGGATTCACAGCTACAGTGACACAAATGAGGAGGTAATCAGAGATTTAATTTAGTATCATTACCCAAGCTAACACCTCACAAATCTGTGCTGACATGAATCAAATGGTTATTCCCACCTGTCAGCAAGAGTTTGATAGCTGAAAGGCAGGGGGAAATATGGTATTTGACATTTTCCTTCTAGCAGGAGGCTCAGTTAAGAGTTTATAAATTTATCATAAACACACAAAAGAGGTCAAAAGAAAATTACCTGTATTCAGTAAATCAAGATGATAGTTTAATAGATTTAAAATGTACTCCCCATCCCCTCAGTATGTTGGCAACTTAGAAAAAACTACTTACTGCTTCCATTTTGAAATTGTTTTGTAAAGAAATATGTTCATACTTCATTAGTTAAAATGCTACTGATTTAGAATTACATAAATTTGCAATTACAACAGAACAAAAAAGGTCATATTTCAAGGTTGCAAGGCATTAGCACATGACTGAAAACCTATGAGTGGATCTTTCAGTTCAGCATCAGAACTGACTGATCCAAGCAGGAGTATACATCAAAATACAGGCAGGTTATAAAAAATTGTATTTGTGATAAAGTAAAAGCTACTATTTCTATTGCCATCCTATAGCAACTGATACTTGAGTACATACAACCCATTGCTTTAATCATTACATGGGAATAAAGTCTTTCTAATAAAGCTTTCAGATTATAAATAACATTGATCTGTATGAAATTGTTATTTACCATTGATGGACACTGTACAAGACAATGTTAAGGAAGATGTATGCATCACAACACAGCTAAAAGCAAGGTCCTACCTAAACACAGAATGCATTCATTCCTATGGGGGGACTGGGAAACAGCAGCAGAGAAGTACAGGGATGCTTTTACATAGATTTGTAAAATTATGGTAATTTTTGACCAGAACCTTACCAAGAATGAAGCCTTAAAAAAAACAGAGCAATTTATTATCAACTCAGATTTCCTCCTTTGGTACCAGTACTGCTCCACACAAAGGAGACAGAAAATGGGGAGTTGCAGTGCATTCAGAGAAGAGCTTCAGAACAAACTGGAAATATGCTTTCAAGTCTCAAGAACTCTATTTGCTTTACTGAACAACTTTTAAAATACTATGAAATCAAAATCTACAAGTACCAGTAAAAGCTGGAGACTCTGAGACTTAATGGATGAAGGCGAGACAACTTTAAGTGGCTCTTAAATTTATCACAGCTCAAGCTAAGGCATGATTTTAAACAGACCATAAAAACAGGTGAAAAGTATTAACCACTGGAAGACTAGATCCACATCCAAAAGGGTCAATCTGACTGAAGATGTGCAGAACTGAGATAACTCTGGTGCCTGTTCCTCTACCCTTCTTACCCTTCCCCTCAAAAAAATCCATAAAACACACAAACAAAAATGCCCCAACAACAACCAAAACCAAAAAGCAAACAACTGTTACTTTACTGATATGTAAGTCCAAAACCAAATATATTCCTGTTGGTACACAAAGAAACTTTCACACATTCAGAATTTACTGCAGTCTAAAAATAGTTAATAACTTCAGTGTTTATCTCTTGCAGAAGTACATGCAGGAAAACAAAAGTAAACATTCTTCTGCTCAAGTTTCCTAAGGAACAATGAAAAATTCAGGATTAATTAGACCTGGTCAAAGTACAGTTTTGTAACCTATTTTTATTCTATTTCTAGAGAGAGCCAAAGTTTTTGGATTCTGAGTTGAAGGGCAATTCATGAACTACACATTACTTCAGTATAACTGGATTAAAGGCTGGGACATCACTCAGCGCAGAGATTATAAAAGCCATCCTCATCTTCTGTCTCCCAGGACAGCAGTTGAGGTCACACGTCATTTTTCCACGAAATTTGTTGAGTTCAAGAACCCTTTTCTCTACAATAGAAGAGTCACAGTTATGGCAGAAAATGACAAGAGCACCCTACAGCCTCACAGTTGGGTCACAGAAATGATTCTCTCCCTGCTGGCTGATGACGGCCTGGCACACCCATCTCCTCTTTTCAGGGACTGTCTGAGGCACTGCACAAAGTAAAAATGCAGCAGCCCTCACTCTGATTTTTGAGAGCAGAAGCATGAGCACAACTCCAGGAGATCATTTTTAGATGTAAATCCTGGTTTGACAGAATCAGCTTTCTGCTGTGTTTGAGGTACTTTTGAAGAGGCATCCCTTTTCAGTATTCCCTGTTGGCTCTGCTCCACACATGGCTCTGGATTCAGCTCTGAGTCAGGCATCTAAAAATGGATTACTACAGCAATAGGCATTACAATAGCAAAATCTTCTGGGAGAAATTTATCCCAACGCTTTATTTTGTGTTTTTAAATTGACATTATTTCTGAATGAGTTCTATTTAGGCCTTGTATTTTCAGGAAAAGCTGCAGTAATTACTGGGCTATATTTTACCGCCTCTCTTATGCTGAAAGCCACATCTAGATGGGAAGGACCAATAAAAATACTGTCACTTATGAGTAGGTCACTGGATAAGGAGCAAAAAAACCTGGGCTTGCTTCCAATTTTTCTCTGTCAGTTTTTCTGTGTGTAAAATAGGACGGATATCTACTAATACAGAGAAGCATTTCTAAACCTAAACATGAAATAAACATCATTTACTATGGAATGTTTTAAACAGCTACAAGGCTACTGAAATACTACAATATTTGCTTTCCCTCAAAGGTTCTCATCTGCATTGTAAAGATTTTACTACTTATTACTTAAATTATGCAAAGCTATCAAACAGTAAAAGCACATTCACACTTCAGGACTCCATACCCCACAGACACTTCTCAGTTTATAAAAATTACTCTTAGATAATACTGGAATAATCTCACTTTGTTAATTATGACACTTTAGACAATCTGGAGCATTGCAAGCACTTCAAGTACTTTTGAAGCCACACCCTTAGAACAGTGATAACTCAGCTTCACATTGTAAGGAAGGAGACATGAACTGTAACGGTGTTAATTGTCTCTGAACACTCAAACACATCAATGGGATCTTCAGATAGTATTCATACAACAAGAATATTTGTTCCAGTCCACAGAATATCTTTTATTCCTTCCAAATTGCTACTCTGAATCTGTCACCTGTAGAAATACCTATGACTCCATTTCTGGAGTACTGCTGAAGAAAAGTTACATGTCTTTTCAAATACAATGTCTGTTTAAACAGTGTTGTAATTTATGAGGAAACTAAATTTCATGCATTAATTTTTATAAGAAATCTTTATTTCTACAGAAGACTCTACAGATCATCTTTATGGAAACAGATTGAAAAATACTTTAAAAAAAAAAAAGTTGAGTTTTTCTCTTTAGAGTCAGTAACAAAGTCTTATGAACTTCAAGAGATTTCAGAATGCTAGAAGTATTGATATTTTTCCCCCTTTATTCCAATTAAGTGTGAGATTCCTAGCAGACAATTGTTAAAGCACCACATGCAGAAATCATAGGCTCGACTGACTGTTTTCAGTAAGATGCTCTTGAACATGGTCAGGTATGCACCAATTTTGCTTTTTAATCTAGAGTTTGAACACAAAATCATAAACTGAGACACAAAATCACAAACATTTTCACATGAGAAATTAAAGAGGGTCGCAATATGGTTTTCCTATGAATGAACCTTCATTGTGTGTTTTAAGACGAGAGGATGCCTCACTCCTGCACAAAGCAGCACAACCTGGTTTGTGGCCACCTTTTTCAAGCTGACAGCCCACTGTAGCCATAGACTTCATCCATATTACACCTCACCTGTGTGCAGGTTCCCAGCACTGGAATAAAAGCTGCTCCACATCCTTCTTGGGATCCATCCCCTCCAACATGCACCACTTTTCTCACTCACACACACATTTTGTGGTCACATGGGAATGCTTTGCATAAACAGCAGGTACACTGAGGTGCCCCTCTCTGCTGCTTTCCAATAGTTGTCTCTATAGTTAGTGCAGCTCCTGCAATGGGCAGGGTTTGGATTAAATCACAGCTTTTACCCACTCCATTGACCACCATTTCCCAGCTTTCCACCCTTTTACTTATGGCAGGTAAATTTAAACGATTTATTTACCCAATACTCCCAGTTTTAGGATATTGGGATGATTTAAATTCTGGTATCAATCAGCTACATCCTATTGAACCTCAGACCACTGTGACATGGAAGAGAAAGATCTGGATCTCCACTCAGTGTGGAGATCATTGGATCAACGTATCCTCATTTCCTTTTCATAGATCATTTCCAAGACCTCCATTTCACAAAGTCAGTGATGCATGCTAGGCTTTATAAGCAGCAAAGGACTTTTAGATACTTGAGAACAATTGTTTTATTTTTAGCCTTTTTTAAAAAGACAAAGCTGGCACTGTTTAAATCACTGTAGAAATGACCAGAGGTGAACCAAACTGCCTTTCTTTAACTCCTGTGAGTATTCCATCAGTCCTTATAAAAACAAATATACTATTGACTGTTCACTATAGCCATCAATTTTCAAAAGTTTTCTCCATCTTAAAACTTACTTTAGAAGGATCATTTTAATATTATATTCTGTGACAGAAGAGCTTATATAGGAGTGTAACATAAGAGTTCATTTGGCCCTACGTCTCCCATAATGGGCACTTTAGGAAATATGAACTTCCTTATCTGTGATATATTATCTTTTCCTTGAAATATGGCTAATCACTGTCATTCATTAGAGATGAGACATTTGAGTATCATTTCTTGTGTCACATTGACTTCAAGTTGCTTATGATTTCATTAAACTAGTGACAGGGAATTTCTGAATACAAATTTTAAAAGATTCACTATGTACTTCATAATTATTAATGCACTGTCTTAACTGACATTTCCAGCTAAGGAACAGGGTACCAATATCAACACTTAACTTCAGTGTCACATTCATTGTGGATTAAATTATCTGTAGAAATAGATCAGTATCTGCATTAGGAACATCACGTCATAGATAGAGCACAGTTTCTCAGTTTGCAGGTTCAAGTATTTGTATACAACACTGTGGATTCACTTTCCAAGATAGCCACTCCTCCAGTTTCAAAAGCTATTTTATATCACATACTCAAGGGGTTTCTCCCAAAAAACAGATAAAACAATCACACATGTAGTTCTGTTTGTAAATTCTGCCATAATTTACTCGACTATAAAATTGTTTCTTCCTGAATTTTACTCCAAAGGACAGGACTGCAATGCAAATATGCTTGAAAGATTAGGACATGCATTACATTATTTACAAATACAAGTTAACATATCACAAAGATTGTCATTGAACATGGTTTATCTGTTGGAACAGTTGAAAGGAAGAGATGTTGATTACAAGGATACCGCTAAACTAGAGCTCAGACTCCATAATCACGTCTGTTGTGAAAGCAATTAAAGCATATTTTTATCACACTGACTCTTCTGTTCATAGGCTTTAGTAATCTAATATGCTTAGGAGAAAGGTATTTGAGATGATTTACTCTACAATACCTGGGAGCTCACAATTCCATCACCTCTCTTGGAAAACCAGAGCCATTACTAAGATACAGCTTGTATTATTCAGATGTGTGTATGTATCAATTGTATTTGTTAGCACACCTGTTGACCTAAAAAACACAGCCTAGATTCTTATGGACTAAACTGTATCAATAAGTCACTGAAAGAAGATGGTGCCTTTATGATGGGGTTGAGACTTTTTAATTAGTCAAATGAATGCACCTATTGCAAAAAGGAGATACCATCTATTTACATAAAATTTTATTACAATTAAGAAGAGGGGTCAGGGTATTTCAGAGAAGATAGTAGCAAAGAAATACTAGGATGCCCTTAAAAGAGATGATTTTTAACACTGGGCTCACCTAAAATGCAGCTGTCAAACACAAATACTAAGACTATAACTGACATGTTACCAAGAAGAGAAGAAAAAAAGAAAAATCAAGCAAACAAAATCATATGTAGGAAAAAAATTCTTGTTTAATCTTTCTAATAGGCATCTGAAATCTACTTTCTCTTTAGTATCTTTGAAGAACTAAAATAGCATTACCAATTTGTACAGTATATATAGAAAGCAGCTTTAGTATAGTTCCCCTTATCTTTAAATTGAATTCTAGCCAAGGCATCTTGCATTAAAAAAACAAAAAAAAAAAAAAAAAAAACAAAACAAAAAAAATCCAACAAACAAAAAACCAAAACCAAACAAACAAGAAAACCAAACAAAAACCAAAACCAAACCAAAACAAACCAAACCCAAAACTTTTCCTTCCCTACCCATACAGAGGAATGCTTTCTACGGTCAATTATTGCTCTTCACACAAAGTTCTTCTGCAAATTTCATGTTTATTGGGCTCTGAGCTTCAGTAAACTTTTCTGGGTTAGTACAATGTTGAAATGTGCCTAATTTACCACAAAGCTTCTGAAACCAAAAAATTATCAAAAAACCCCACCCCAAACTTATCTCACCATACAAGTAATGCATAACTCCCAAATGTGTTTTGTAACTGCACATGCACTGCCAAAACGTAAACACGTTTTTTAAAAAACGCTGTCTAGTATACAAAGGTACACACTGCAACTACTAAAATATAAAGGCCAGGAAAAAAGGAAAGGAATTTAGGGGCTGGTATAAGAGAAAAACTTGGGAAATATTTCTTACCAGTATCAGCAGAAAAACAGACACTGAGCATTCTTACATGATGCTGCTGAAGGAAGCGCCTTTATAGCAGTTCTTTGATTAAATTA
Organism: Urocynchramus pylzowi; assembly: GCA_013397555.1. Lineage (NCBI taxonomy): Eukaryota > Metazoa > Chordata > Aves > Passeriformes > Fringillidae > Urocynchramus > Urocynchramus pylzowi. The sequence goes on from VZRH01001705.1 coordinate 692,092, forward strand.
ACATCGAAACTTCTCCAGTTCTTGTAAGAACTTTATAGTCAACTTTTTTCCACACACATAAAAGAACCTGAAATCCTGAGTAACACAGATTTTGGTTTTTGCTCATGTTTTAAATCTGGTTGAGTTAGTAGAGAAATAATGAGCTGGGGAACCACGTAAATTGGATACAGACAACTCCCCAGGAACAGAAGGGATACTGGGAACTGAGCAATGTCATTGAGAAGATGCTGTCATCTTTGATTAGTTGTGATGATTAAGGGAAATTCTTGATCTCTATAAAAAGGCAAGGGTTACACACATCTTTAAGAAAGGCAAGAAGAAAGACCTGGGGAAATTCAGACCTGCTCCCCACCATGCCTGCAAAGACTATGAAGGAAATCCCCCTACAAGCCCTGTCCAGGCATGTGAAGAACAAGAATTTGACAAGGAATAGCCAGCATGGATTTGTGAAAGACAAAGTTTGCCCCACCGACCTGGTAAATTTTGGTAATGGTATGATAGACTCAGAGGAAGACAAGGCTGGATGGTGCTCACTTTGACTTCAGCAAGACTCTAAAAAAAAAAAACAACTTCTATTGTATCTTTGCAAACAAAACAGAGAGATAGTGGTGGCCTAAGCATTAGAAGAAAAGTCTGACATGAGGGATTTGTTCAGTCTCAAAAGGAGAAACCTAAGTTGGGATCTTTTGCTGACTCTGCTAATTCCATCCTTTTCTCACAAGGATAAGATAATGGGTAGTAGAAAGAAATTTCAAGAAGGGAGATTCTGATGAGATATTAGAAAAGGCTTTTCACAGTAAGAGAAGCTAAACATTTGAACAGGACCCAGTGAGTCTGCAGAATCAGCTTCCTTAATAATATTCATAACACCATCAAACAGGGCCCTAAACAATCTCACCATAGAGGGCTTAACTCTGTTCAAGGGTTTGGCTCCTCCCCAATCTCTTTGATTGATGTATGACTACAGAAGGTTCCCTCCAACCTAAATTATCTATAATTCTATTGTGCATGATAAATGCTATTTTCTAAAGATTAGATTTACTGCCTAATTCAAATTCAGTAAGTGAAAATATTGAATTTCAGCTTAACATGAGCTCTCCTAACAAGGATCAGTTTCTTGATCCTATTAATGTAAAGTCTCTAAAACAGCTGATGAAAAGATGATCTCTAGTGCCATAAATACACAGCTAACAAACAGCTGCAATTGTCTGTCAGAATGGCTCACCTTGTAACAAACTTAATGATCATGATGTTGGATCAGAATGGTGCTTGGAGAAGGTCTGCCTACTAGAGAAAAGCTGGTTAGTTAAAGATGGACAGGTGAGCAGGGGGAAGACCCTACAATTACACAGATGTACCATGCCATGATCAATTATAACCCATTGTAGAGAAGAGCTTTTGAATTTCTCCTTCAGCCCCAGCTCTCACTAACCACTTCTGAATAATGCTTTCTCCTTAAGCACTTCTGAATAATGCTTTCTGACTTTCCCAGCTGATTTAAAATTGTTGCCCCTCATAATGAGTTGATTGCACTACTTTCACCTCTTAATGGCAGCTTCAGTTCTATGATACACTTGCACATTTTAACTTCTTTGAAAAACTGTCTGAAACAGAGTAATAGAGCACACCTCAGCAGCAAGGGCTATTACAAAGATTGCTGCAAAAACATCAGCTCTACCCTTTGCTTTCTGTGCTGCCTTTCTAAAGAATATAAATTCAAGGTTTTAGACCTTATCCTCAAGATACTCAGTGGCTAAGATGGCATATCTTAAACACTGCCTAAAGTCTGTAATCAAAAACCTTTATCTATTTTTTTTTTCCTCATCTTGCACAGTAGAACTTTTTGGAACAAAGCCAATTCCAAGTATTACAAGACATATAAGTTTTTTGGATTAGATCAATAATGTTACTGAAATATTAGCTGGTTGACAGACTTACACAAGCTCCCCTATCCTTCATCCCAAATCCTAGACAAATTTCTCTGACTTTGCCCTCTCACATAAATTCAAGCCCAAATGTATGTGTAAAAAAAAAAGCCAAACCCAAAGCATGACATCACACAGTAAATGCACTGGATTTCTGCCACTTCCAGCTGTGGATGCCAATGGCTGTACGTGTGCATGTGTACCTACACTGTCTGAGTACTCCTTTCAGTTCTCTTACTTTCTTTTCACCTTGAGCTATTACATCTTCACAGAATTAAATGTTACTAATGAGACAGACATCCGGGTTAGTTTATTTAAATACTTCTTTAGCTATTTATTTTGCAAAGTAGTTGCAAACTGGTTATAAACTGTTGCTAGATCAAAATATGCTGCACATGGCTGCCATTTCAAAGAATATTGCTCATGAAAGTGCCCTAATAGAATTAAAAGAGATGCTCTAACTATTCTTGAGAAACAAAAAAAAAATCAAATATCCAGATTGTAGATGCTCTTCTACCATTAAATTATAGGAGGAAATGGGAAAACTAAAGCATTTTTTCAATTAAAAAAAAAAAAAAGTATATTTCTGCAATTACTCTGTATTTAAACATATACACAAATCCACTATTCCTCAAAAAACCACCAAAGTAGAGTATTTCACTACTTTCCTTTTAATGGCACATGGGAAGATCTATAGTGTGCTGCAATTAGGACCTGGTGCAACTCTACCTTGAGTTCAACAAGTAATTCAAATAACATTCATGACCAATGCCTGAAGGTACACAGAGTATCTTGGCAGTTGGCTTTGGAGAGTATTCTTTATGTTTGTCTGACTTAACTTATAAGAAAGAAGTAATATTTACATATATATAAATATAAATTGAAAATTACTTTCATGAAAAATAAATTACAAAGAAAGACACACCTTACAACATCCATATGCCCAGAGAGAAATGATCTCACTGGCTCTCACTGCCAAAGTCATGTCAGTGACTCGTGGTGTTTTTAGTGGTGATCTCAAAGATTGTCCTGCATTTGTGTGCTTGGTGTTGGCAAAACATAAATTCTGCTTGTGAGTCATTGGATAATGCTCTTTTCTGCACATAAAATGCCATTTAAACATGTTCAGAAGGGTATATTTTATTCCTTCTGATTCCTACAACTTGAAATTTTTCTCAATATAAAATAAATTGCTTGCCTACTTTTCCAACAGCCCAGTGACTTTTCCTTTAATAACCAATAAGTTGTTTGTAGAAAAGAATAACTATTTATTAACTCCAGCTGGTTCAATATTTGTACATCATTTTTAAAGGCCTAAACAGTTGAGACAAGAAGCTGACGGCAAGTACCACTATAAACTTTCTAGTCCCTTATTGAAAGCTGGATAATAAAGATAAGAAGGTCATTTTGCCAAGGATATAGTACAAGGAATGGCACTCAGAAAGGCAAAATTCTACTTTAAATAAAAATATAGTAAGATTAATATATACCAAAGATTAAAAAAGGGAAAATTTTATTTCTTATGTATCTGTTAAAAACCTAACTGCTTCACACTAATGAACAATAATTTTTTTACAGTCTTTGTTATAGGCAGCTCTAACAGATTTGTTATATCTGGGAGTGATCACATATCACAAATACTGCTGATTTTTGAAGGAGATAGTCCTGATACAAACTCTCTGTTCTTCCCAATTTCACTGCAGTCTAACTGCCTTTTTAACTTCTACTTTACTGCAGTGTTTAGTTTATTGCATGTACCATTCACAATCTTCTGATTTTCAGAAGAAATGGTCCAAGGAGAAGGTTCCTTCAGTACCATTAAAGAATCCTACCATTGGGCTGTAAATTATGATTGAACCCACTCATTTTCCAAATTCTAATATTTTGCTGTTTTTCCTGTTATGAAAAGATAATTCTTGTGATTATTACTGAAATCAATACCTTATACAATGTTTCTACCTCTGCTTTGCTAAAGCCAGCAAATGGAATCCACACCCTATAACTCACAAACCAGCCTCATGGTGTATTTGAAAATTTGAGTTACTCACACCTAAGTGATCCAGTCTGTCTGTAAGCACTCACACCTTCCTGAGCAATCAGTGGAAAATCAGAAACTGCCTCTCACAGTATGCAGGGGAAAAAAAATGAGATGACTTTTCTTCAGCACAGGAAGGATATGGACCTGTTAGAGTGGATCCAAAGGAGGGCCACCAAACTTACCAGAGAGAAGGAGCACCTCTCCTGTGAGGAAGGGCTGTGAGAGCTGGGGTTGTTCAGTCTGGAAAAGAAAAGTCTCTGGGGACAAGAGCTGATAAGGGAGCTGATAAGAAACATGGGGACAAACATTAAAAAGGGCACATAGTGACAGACAGCAGAACAGTGGGGGCTCATAGCCTACCTAAAAACTAACAAGCTTCAACCTTTTTCTTGAATTTGAGCCACCATGCAACCAGAAATTGAAGAATTATAATGTCCAATGCACAGCAGACAGAACCAAGTGGTAAAGTGCCTGCTGGGTTGAACAGTCATGGGAAACACATTGGATGGCTCTCTGAAGTTTGGGTGAGCTTTGCCTCATCCAGGGCAGGGGCCTTCTATGCAAATAATTCATATTCACTTCAGGCAGAAATCCAGTTTGATAGATGGCACAGAACGATAAAGCCTTAGTGAAAACTGGCAGAAGTTAAATGATTGCCTGACATACAAGTTGCAAATTTTTTGAAGAAAAGCCCAGCAGTGCTCATGTCTTGTGTCTGCTGCATTTTCAGTGGTATTGTTGGAAGGTAGAACTGAATCTTGAGTAGAGAGCTGGAAACAAGCATGAAGTAAAGTCTCTGAATTAGAGCTAAGAACTACAAGTTGCTAAACATCAAAGAGCACCATCCAGTACCCAGTTCTACCTGGAAACATGGAAAAATGGGTGATGAAAGGCTATAGTTTCTGTACCTATTTCTTCTCCTCTTTCCTTTTAAAGACAGAAACACCCCTACTTTAAAGATAAGAAATAAGTTCTGATCTAAAACCAAAAGAGGTACTAGGAAAATACACATAACTACAAAGAGCAGCCAGTCAGAGAATGGCATGTGCAAATCAGGGGTACAGAAGGGTCCAGTAAACAGAGAAATATTCCCATCTATGTGCTTTTTAGTTATTCTGATAGCATAACTATTTCCATGCTTTGGTATGTTCAGTTTAAATAATTCTGGAAATATCTCACTCTCGTGGATTTCATATCCAAAGGAGAGATTTCCATGACCAAGCCTTGTTCTAGGAGAATTCTAAGGGTACTTAAAAATATAAGTGTATAAATCTTGCTTTGTATTTGCTGAATTTTGTACCTGTCTACTTTATGAAATAAGATGTTGCAAAAACTGAATTTATTAAAAGGTAGAGTGTCATTATTCATAACATTTACAGACACATATAAACACTTCTGCTTGAAAACAATCAGAACAATTACTTTGATACTCTGGATTTGTAATTATGGATAATACATTGATTTAAGAGTTCTATTCACAGCATACCAATACCACTGAAACACCTACACTTTGCTGGTAATCCAAAATTCCTCTAATTGAGCATGAAATTTCTTTGCAATTTTGTTCAACACAAATCATATATTTTTATCCAAACAATTTCTGTAGTAATCTGATTATGCAGTACATGTGCCAAATACATTTTGTGAAGTGGAAAGATATATTTTTATCAAAAAACCAACAAAAAAAATCAGGTTCTCAGAACTAATTGTGAGTTTACAGATCCTACAGTTCACAAGGTAATAAGCAAAGGCTTTGCTCTCCTGTTAGGATGAAATATTAGGAAATCAACCTCCATCTAGACAAACCTCCTCTACATCATATCTAAGGTTTTCTCACAACACCTGTTTGCCCATGAGGACAGAAATAAAGCAGCAGAGAAAAGAACATAGGGATTTAATTTTTTTTTTGCATGTTTACAGACTGAGTACATTTTAGAACTGATATAGAATTTTTAAAAACTTGAAGGACTCAAGCAAAACATCAACAGGTTTTGAGGTGTTAGTGTATATTTTAGGAATAAACACACGCACACAAATATGGTCTGTATGAAAAAAAATGTGGCTTACTCCAGGCAGCATTTCTCAGGTTATTTTTAGCTTTCCCATATGCCAGAGAAGAAAAATGCTACTCAGAAATCTTAAAATATTGCTAATGTAATTCTGTGCAACAAATTGAACATCTATACCTTTTACATTGATTTAATATACACAACACACACAAAAATTATAGCTGTGACCAGCATGCAGAGCAGCTAGGTGAGGTATTTGTTCTGAATCATAGGCTCAGAAAACTCACATGTTTCTGGACATACATTTTAAGTGAAGCAACAAAAATCTTACACAAATGTAAAGACACTTAACTGGGCAGAGCAACCCTGTTGTGTGTAACCACTGAATGAGGAACAAAATAGTGTGAAATCTAAACATCTTATTTCACTAAAAACTTCATATAAGGAAGGAGGTGGTTCAAACCAAACAACGCTGCTTTGGGGTAAATGCTTTTCTCTAGTGGAAGAACCACCAGATGTGAATTTTGGTGATATAACATCCCTTGCACATAATACCACAAAAAACACACATAATGTGAAGCAATCTTCTACAAAGAAGAAAAAATGCTGGAAAGGAGGGTTTAACAAAGTTTTCTGGATGAACAGTACTGAGGGAGTGGGCAGAGAAGGCAGTGAGCCATCGAGGTCAAAGTGTAGCACAAGATAATGGAGTTCTTGAGGCACTGGACACCAAACTTAACACGATCTTTGAGCAACACAGAAAAGCAGAAAATGTAATCCAACACAGATCCTCCTCTTGTGTCAGTTTGACATCTGACTACATTTCTCTGAGATCTAGTAGTCTAGGATGCGTGGATTTTGAAAGACTATAAAAATGGCAATGCACTTGTTAAGACAAAAAAATAATTACATCATCAGTACAGACTTCAAGGAGAATATTGAAGCTATTCCAAATAGGATGGAGATCATGTTTGGCAGACCTACAGTCAGGGAGAGGCTGGGGTCAGAGATGACTTAACAGTTTCTGATCTTGCGAGAAAAAGGAGGATGTAAGTCAATGAATAAAACAGCAAAAGTGAAACAAAGGGTCATAAATATTCAGTAACTGAAAACATTGCAGTGAAGGTAATTAAGGTGTTCAAACAACAGAAATTGAACATTTTCAGAGAGTCTGAAGAAGGAAGAGCTGGGGAGCAATCAGAATAACAATAAAGACAGAGCTGAAAGGAGGTATCTAACACAGCTATGGTACATGGTACCTCAGAAATATTTGTTCATTCTGCTCTAAAAAGCTTCCAATAAAAGAAATTCCATCACCTCCCCAGGCAATTGCTTTCAGTGATTCAGCTTTATTATGAGAAGGTTTTCCTGACATCTTCCTAACCCTTCCCTACTACAATTTAAGTCCATTACACCTCTGTCACCTGCAGCACACTCAAGGAAGATTTTGCCCTCCTGATTGCTGTTTGTCTTTTGCATATCTGCAAGTTATTATTTGGGCTCCTTTAAATAGCCTACCCCAATATCCTTGACTTTTCATTGTAGTTATATTTTCTAAGTCTCTGATTGCTCACATTGTTCTCGCCTAGATTCTCTCTCCTCTGGTCTCCCTTGAGCTACAGAGAGCAGCTCAAGACTATGACATGACTTTTCAGTAAGCAAGAAGTACAACTATAATGGCCTTTGATAGTTCCTGTTGCCAGATACATATTGCCTTTATGCTCACTGGAAACAAGGTCACCATTTGAGGGAAAATTTCACCATTATCTAAAATAAATTACTACTTTTTTGCAAGGGCAGTGAAACTATCCTCTGATACTGAGACTAATATTAGGAACTGAGCATATCAAGAGGAAAGCTGATGCTCTGTACCAAAGAAGTTGGGAAGAGCCTGTTCCTTGGCTTTAGACATTATGTCATCAACACAATGCAGGTGCAATGCTGATGAAGCATGCAACTAGGTGAATTTTGTTCAAAATAAGGCAGGCTGCATTTTCAAAAATTACTCACTGATTTAGTCAAATTATATAAGAAAATTAACCCACCTTAGCTAGATTTATTTGTAAACCAAGCTAAAAAGTCTCTTTACTGGCAAGAGAAGCCAGCAGCACAACTCATTAATATATACAATACTATATATATAATATATACAACAATTACTTAAAAGTCCACAAATCTCTTCTACAGGATTTTAATGTGTTTTGATAAGTCACTTTACTTTCCAGCAGCCATTCTTTGTATAAAATGACAGCTGCTTGTGTCAGCGCACACCTTCCAATTATTTACTCAAAAAAATGACAAATAATGGCCAATATTTGCTTCATACTTATCAAAAGTGCCTGAAATTCAAAACTTATTTAATGCATCATAAATATTACTCACTAGAAAATATTATTTGCTAGAGCAAAAAACATAGATTTTATTAGAAATTCAAATTTCTGACATCATCCTACCTTGTCAGAAGCAGAGGATAGTCTAATATCTATGACAACTCATGGGGAAATGCAGTAATTTAATGGCTAAATGACTGAAAGATCTACTGTGTGCTTTTCTGCAGAAATAATTATGAAATAACATTGATTTGAAAAAAAAAATCCAAGTAATACCACAAATATATCAAATGGATGATCATCACAGCAGTAAATCTGCACTTGGTCCTTCTGCAGGCAATAACATGCCTGTCTACTCCAGCAGATGCAGCACAGTAAGATGCTGTTGTTCAGAGTCTTAGCATGACCAGACATGAAGTGTTTGTTTTACAGCAGTGTCTACCTTACCTAAAGAAATAATCTGTCCCCATCTCCAAAAGAAAAACACGTAGAAATTAGGCAAAGAGGAAAAAAAAAATGTTTTCCTTCTCAATTAACACATAGATTAACTGAAATGACGGTCAGCAGCACAGTAGAAGAAACTCTTCAAAAGTGATTTACATTTTAGGGAAAAAATTTTGCCTAAAGGAGGTTTAGAATATGAAGATAGCCTAAATGATTTAGCTTTTGGTATATACTGGAAATAAAAAGCAACCAAGTCTGGAAATAGCTCAGATGTCTGGAAAAAAGAAATGAAAGGAATAAAAAACATTGTAACACTGAGGGCACTGAGTGCCAAGAAGCTCAGCAATGAGTATCTATTGATCTATGATGCTACTTTGATTTTTTTTATGATTGTGGTACTGAAAAAAATTATAGTGGTATCACAAAATAGCTAATATTCTCAAACTCTCTGGACAGGGTACTTTTGCTGTTTTCTGGCTCTGCTCTTAACAGCCTGTGCTGTGTGCTACTGCTGGCAAGGGGCCTTTGGGAATTCTCTCTCTCCCTTTTCCTTCCCCTGGCTTACCAGTGACATCACCAGAGCTGCCCTGGACTGTTCCCCTCCTGGGATCCAGAGGGTCACTGCCTTCCAGACTTCCCTTCCCCTCCTCCACCACAGTAACTTTGGATTTCCCTTGTTCTCCCCAGGAGGGAGTGAGGGGTGTCCTGCCTCCAGCTTCACCTTCCTTGTAAGGGCTCACCCAGACTTCATCCCCTCCAAGTACTGAAATGAACATCACTACAGAAGCAGATGAAGAAGCAGATCAGGACTAGCAAGGGTTAAATGTCATTAATACCACGGCACAACAGGAGGGGGTATTGCTTGGTACATTTAGACTGGGGATAACATCCCAATTAACATCCTATCAGTATCATTAGGAAGGCAGTGGTTGGTGTGATACAGGAAAGAAGGAGAGCAAGGGAAAATAGTCTGCTTTCTTTTGTGTTAAGTTTAAACTGACAATAAAACATTAAAGAGCTGTAATAAAGCCAACATGACAGAATAGAAAACAAGATGAGACTTTTTCATGTAAAAGGTGGCCTGAGGAGTTAAAAACTGATAAATAAAGTTGTTTAAATGGGTAACAACAAAGGCTATTGCCAATGCCTAAAAACCCACTCAGACAGGGAAGAGGAGGAACATGATGCAGACTAAAGTTTTTTGAAGGAGTTAATATGGAGATACTGTCATTTTGTTGTCAAAACATTGAGAAAGATAGACAGATTGATGGAGACTCCAAAACTGAGGTTCAACTCTCCTCTGTAGTGCTTCCAGGATTTTATTTTAATCTGATGCAAATTGCTGCTAACTGAAAATAGACCCAAATATTATCAGTTGTATTGCACAGTATTTATGTACCGTATTTATACTCTTGGGGTTTTTTTTATCTTTTCTGAACACTGGGTAAAAAGTGCCTTACTATTGCAAAGTAAACCTCTCCAGTGAAACAGCTGCTATGGATATTTACAAATAAATGTAAAATATAGCTGTTAACCAAACAGTATTTCCATGTGCAGTCATATGAATACTGCCATGTACCAGAGCATCAGCATTAACGTAGAGCTCCAGTTGTACAAAAGCACCACGTGAGGCAGGTGACCTTAATGAACAACAGCTTTACTGTGCAGCTGAATGGGAGACTTGCAGCAATGTCTGGAAGAGTTCAGTGACATTACTCAGTGCTCAAAGGGCCCATGGATCAATGTGGTGTCGCTGGAAGTGTCGGAGATATTCCGAAGTCAACAGAAGTGTAACAACAATGTCCAAAGTATCAGCGAGTAACACACGATGCCAATAAAAGTGTGAGGAGAGGGAATGCAGTGCACCATCATCAAAACTGGAACCCCTGGTATATCAGTGCTAGATCTCTGCAATGCCAGCAGAACATTTTGAAGTTACTGTATATTCTCATTTTTTCACAAAAGATCTCTGGCTTTCAGCCTCCTAATGGGTGTCAGATACGACAAAATTATTAATGTAGTTTGATGATCCTAAATTAATACAGCAAAATGAAGTTTACAGCTATTTCAAACTATTCTGTTCTTAAGCATTGTATCCTGGAAATGTGTGACCTGGATTCCCCTCAGTCCAAAGGAGCAGAAAATGAAGAACAGAACGACAACTAAAACTTTTAATGTCCTTTCACAAAGAAGCTTAATATAGCCCCTTTATTTTTACAGAATAGATACCAAAGGACAATCAATACTCGAATCCCTTTCATTAAATCCTCAGCACAATGCTTTTTTCAGTATATTATAATTCCAAGGAAATCTTGAATGGACTTCATTCTGTGTATAACTATGTATTAATTAAGAAAAAAAACCACTATGGATGCTGAATTCTAAACAATTGCTAGAAAATGCTTGGCTAGGAAAAAAAGAAGGTAATAAAAACTGTAAAATATAATTAAAATATTTTAGGATCTACCTCTTTTAGTGCTAAATAAAAAACACGAGAAAGAAAATGTAGCAATTAAGTTGTTGTGATGTTTACTTCTAAAGTTTAATTAAATAATCAGTATGTACAAAATTAGAGTATGGATACCTCATCGCCCATTCACTGCCTCCATTTGAAAAGAAAACAGAAAAAAATCTTCTCAGATACCAGTGCAGAGACATTAAAATCACATTGCAAAAAAACCTAACTTTTAACTACAGTGTAATGTGTCTTCAGGTTGGGGAGCTGGAGAGGTCTTCTGCTCCAAGATAAGAGACAGAAGTAAGGTGGTTTTGGTGAAGAATGCAAGGGGTTTAGTATTAGGTCAGAAAATAACGCAGCTTCTTCAAAGAGATAAATAATTTTTATTCACCACCTATTCCAAATATTTAAATTGTGACAGTAAGAACAACTGGGATGACTTCCTGTTCAATAGCAGACAGAGCACCTCATTTTGATAAGTACTCAAGAGCTGAATTTTTTCTTTCTGCTATGCTTTTGTTTTTCACATCACATTCTCCATGAACCTTGGAGCTTTGATAGATTGTATTTAACCTTCCACTAAGATTGGTTATTGAGGAAAGTAAGAGAAGCTTTGAATTTAAGAAGAATTGGCAGCAATGAAGAGTACAATCTTGAAAGATTTCAGAGCTAGCACACCTTGTTCTCAGGCCCCACCATAAATAGGCTGAAGTAATAACTGTAAACACAACATTGTAAATAAAGTTAAAGGAGTAGAGAAGATCACCTCCCAAAATCTGAACCTAGATTAGATATTCATTATTATCCACATATTGTAATTTTCCCTCTATTTTCAGGTGAAACTTCTAGAATCCATTTCATGCATTATTACACTATTCCAATATTATATTGCTTTACATATTACCATTTCTTTCCCAATGTACTGCAATTGCAATAAAAGAATGCAGTAATGTAGCCATCTCCTACAAACAAAACCATGCAGTACAGACTGTATGCTTTAAGCCTCTGTGTATAAAACAACACTGAATTTTGACTCTAAGGTGCTTTAGTTAGGTTGTTTGTTGTAGTCTCAGTTAATTAGGATAGATGTTAACTAGATGGCACTGTGTAGTTGAAGGACTGAGCGTGACATTTGCTGCCTCCTTAATGCCCAAGTCCTGCATTCCTTCAGCTCACATCCATCACAACAGGACTGCCAGGTGAGCTGCCTGTCACCCCAGCCCAGGCTAATGGATTCTCCAGTGGTTTTAGGTACAGCTTATGTCACGAGATTAAAACTCTATGCCTTGGAAATGACAAAACACACGTGGCTGAGACTTGTCAGCTCCAGGTAATCAGATGCTGCTTGGTTTCAGAAGCAGATGTAGATGAGACTGGCAATATAAATATGCAAACCACAATGGTCCCTTGTCAGCACCACTGTTCCTACCTCTAATGGCCCTCGTAGAAAGTCTGTTTGCTCAGCTCCTACTTCCAGTGCTACATCGACAGAAGCAAAGGGGCGGCTGGCCATCTGCTGTCGCTCCCGCATAAGTTGCTGATGAGGAAAAAATGATGTTTTAACAAAACATTAAAAAATGCACCAGATATCAGCCTGCCCTACTATACCTCCCATTAAAACATAAGAATGCAAACAGCATGCACACAGCCACTTTTGTGATATCAAAGCGAGAAAGTTACATTAAATCATAATCATCACCATCTATATTTATTCGAGAAACAAGCACAGAAGGTTATGATGCCTACAAATGGCCTTTTAGCTTGAACTCTGACAAACTTTCCAAATGAAAGCTTCCCTAACTGACTGTTCTCTCTAAATAACTGCTATTTGTGTAAGTTACAAGCAAATATAGGAAATAGTTGGTAAAAATAGTTGAAGTCTAATTCCACTGATAATGCATGCATTAGAACACCTGCCAAAAACAAGTCCACTTGGCCTTCAAATTTTCATATTTCACAACTAAGCCAGATGGAGTTAACAGTGTCAGGACTCAATTTTATGCAGGATCTTTTCTGCAGTTACTTTCACATGAAGAATAATGTGCCAGGATTGGGAACTCTGCACCAGTATATTAGAATACACTCAGCTATGCTTGCACAGCTTGTATAATCCCTTCCAATCATACCAGTGTGCACAGAAGACCCAAGCAAAACCACAAAGTTAACTCATATTTCTTCCTCAGTCTGTAATTATAATGCTTATTAAACCACAATGAATAAAAATGATGACCAGCAGTAGATATTACAGATCTTACTCCACTGGTTCAGTGCAACTAATGAAAGCATTATTAAATATTTAAGGTGAATGAGTCGTGCAATTCAAGTGGTGTGCTCCTTCAGCTGAACAGGATGTCACAGAATCTTAAAGAGACAAAACATTTGCAAAAATTATTTATTAGAAAAGATCTGTTTCATTTTCTTAACATTTTCCTCCCTGTTATCTCTGGAAAGCTTAAAACATTAGAAAGTGGTGTCTGAATATAAATGACACTAGCACCATCACATACTACTAATAAAAGCCTTTGAAATATTAAAAGGTATGCAAGCAAATATTTGCTGGCAGCTTACTAATAAACACTGATGATTTAAGATCTGTTACAAAGCTACAAACTCTTTTTGTAGTGCTTCTTATGCATTCTGCCTCAACTTGCATTTTAAGATTGTCTATAGAAATTTAAAGACGCACTTGTAGCGTTAAAATCAGAACAGAACCTCTCAGTGCACAGCCAGTGCATTCCCAAGGCCTGGATTTTATGGCCAAGCAGTGTTTTTGTCAGCAAGCACCTGCACAAATGGGCTCCCAGTATATCACACCAAGAGGGCAATCAATATGTCTGTGGGCAAAACTGCACATTTTATATTGAGAATAAATAAAAGCCAAGTATGAATATCTAGATAGTTAAGAATTATATTTTTAACCCTTTACTTCAACATGAAACTGTTGGTCTCTGTCTAGGATTTACATCAGCATTGATTTGCATCAAAACATTTTACTAACAGATTTTACAGCTGGAAAGAACTACTATGACCCTCCAGTCCTACCAACAACTTAAGAAAGACCACAAAAACTTAAAGTATAAAATAATGAGTCACTACATCCTAAAATTACTATATGTACCTCCTTTTCCTCTTAAAATAGCAAAAATTGAAGAAAACAGTGTAATTAGAACAGTCGTGCCACATGGAACTCATTACAGTATTCTAAGTCTGCAGAGCTATTGGCAAGTGCTTACTTTTTAATGGGAAACCAAACACTATTTTAAACAAATAGAATTGCTTGGGGAAAATACTTAAACAAGCAGAACAACCTATGCTCCAAATGCACATGCAACTATTTAAAAGATTTATTTAAAGCAGATTAAAAAGAAATGTATATTTGATATGTTCTCTGTTTCTTAAGGCCAGTAGGTTTCTCCTCCTCTTCTCCTCGTCACGCATTCAGCAGAACCTTTTCATTCACCAGATAGCCTGCCATTTGAAAAGAGTGCTACAAAGATTCTTAATTAGCTCTGTAAACAAGAATGAAAACTTTAAAATGTTTGGTTGCCCATAAAGCGCTGCTGATTTTGGCAGCTGAGCAAGCTGAGCACTTGCACATCAAAGTGTTTTATTCAAAACACTGCTGCTTTGCCTTCATCATTTTAAAGCTCTCTACAAGGAGCAAGACAGAAAAAACCAAAATGCAATGAGGAGAAATACAGGAAGACATTATGATGTTTAAAATCAGTTTTATGGCTGGAAAAGGTCACTGCCTCCCACCATCTGCAACTGTCCCCGTACCAATATTGGGACAAAATTCCAGTTATGAGGAATTCCTACCTCACTCATATGGCAAGGAACATGGAAACTCTCTGAACTCTCATGAGAAAAGTGAAAAAGCTCTTCCTTACCCTCTCAGCAAAGAGATAAAAACCAAACAAAATCCCTCCACAGATTTCATCACAACCGAGGCAGAATAAACATGGGATAATGGAAAGTGAAACTACAATGCTGTTACTTTTATATACTCAAGTCCACAGAACACACTGAATTTAAAAAATCACAGAAAAAAAAACCCAAAAAAAACTAACCCACACTTCTCCAGAAATTAGGGATATTACTTGGAGACATCAGATAAACAGATAGTATTAACATGTAGTATTTGACTATTTTATCACAAATTTAATCTACAGCATTTGGAATGTGGGCACATCTCTAAATATTCACTTTAAAGTATGGGAAATTAAAATTATAATTTTCTCAGCATAGGGCTGAGAAATTCAATGAGCATTTACTTGACTGAGCAGACAACCAATTTCAAGTTCTACCATAATTTTAAATCTCATTAAGTACCAGATTATTGACAAGATTAATTTTTTTAGGCACTGCTATTATTTTGCAGAAATTCCAAGGTATTAATTTATATCCTACTGAAGAGTTCTTCCTATAAAGTATAGAATTATAGCTGTCTTCAGTGAAGAACAGTAAGATGCTAGGACACTATAAATTAGGTCAATTTCTCACTCAACACCCATATAATTTTAAAACACTTCTTCTAAACCAAACCTTTTTGCCATAATTATCTCCCTATCATGGAAACATACATTTCACCTGATTCTACATAAACTCGTAGACATTTTAGCCTGTAGATTCTGATAATTTTGAGTTTTGGTGTCCTAGTGAAATAAGGATTTTGAAATGGGACCTGCTTTCCCATCTAGAAGTTCATCTCAAGAAAGCAGTTGCCTGAGAATACAATTCAATTTTACCATTGATCAAAAAAATTCTCATGGGGGATACCACTCCTCTGATCAATGCAGTTTGGAGTAAATTAAAATGTTCCATGGCATCTTGTGTGCGCTATAATAAGGAAATTTATTCCTTGCATAGTTCTTATTTAAGTAGAAATGTTTTGATATTTTTTGCTCTTGGTTGATAACATCACTTTCAAAATATTTTAATACCTATATTGTATTCATGTACAATAAAACACTCAATGCCAAACACATATTACAGTGAGTTAACATTAACAGAATACAATATTTCAGCAAACTCAGGCTGACACGTTTCAAGTCTTATATTTTAGGAAAGGTTACCATTTCGCTTCTTTTTTGTTTCTTTTTTTCCTTTAAGACTTGCTCTCTTATGTGGAATTGGATACTGCTCCTCTGACTAGCACTGCTTTTCTACGCTGTTCACCTTCCAGCATAACTGCCCTGGAAAAGCCCTAATTGGAAAAAATCTAATAAAGTGCATGAGTTGTTAGGAACTAGGAGAGGTGTGCTTTCTCTTTGTTATACAGTAGCAGACATCCTTGAGAGACCGATAGATTAGGAGAGCTGAAAAGGAAGAGGCCATTTTAGTGCCAGAACAGGATGAACAGAGCAATCCTTTCAAAGATCTTTCTCTTGCTGTTGGGCACCTCTAACAAGCTCCTGTAGCCCACGGGCAACCAAAGGTACCCAGAGTGTGCCACGAAGGGTGCACTGTCCAGTGTGCATGCCCAGAGTCACGGGGCAGCAGCACACTGGGGTAGGAGTAGGAGGTGGCTAACCCCAGGAAAAATGTTCAGGAGACTCTGCCTGCCAAACAGAGCCAGGAAGTCTCAGTACACTGCTCCAGAAATAAGAGTATGCAGGTGGAAAAGTGTCTATTATTTTAACACCAAGAACTGCCTAGGCTTTCTAGTTTTTCTTCCTTCACATCTTAGATGGGTTTGGTTTTCTTCCTAGATGACATCAATATCAGTGTGTTACCTGGACTTGTATGACTTTGTCAAGGTGAGTACTGAAAACCAAGAAAATGGAAATTCTGCAACTCTCTGAAAACTGCTGTCTAGTTCAGTGCTGCACAACCCTTCTAGCGACAAGGATTTTTCAAATGTCTAATTTGAAATTCCTGTTCTGCTTATTCATCCTGCAGCTCTGACTTGTCTGCAGTTACAACTTGGTCACCTCCTTTGCTGCTTCTGTACTGTCAACTGCTGATGTGAGTAACATCCAAAGGCTACAACAGAAGCATTAACAATGCCATGCATTAAATCTGAGTTTTATAGGAAAAATATTTGCAAGGAGAAAAAATGTCAAAACCTCACAGAGAGTTGCACTGATGAATTTCTGATCACACTGCATTTGACAAGCTCCAAGGCTTAAAAAAATTAGGACTGTATGTAAATGGACAGCCCTGCAAAACCAGAGCCTCTCTAAACAATGCCATTCACTCATTCATTGAATATTCTTGAAGGTCCTTAAAGCCACATTCAATCAACAGAAGTAACTTACACGGGCGTACACACATCTGTGTGGATCACTGATATTTTAGTTAGAAACACAATTTAATTTTTTTTCCAAATCTTAAGTTCACATTTTCAAACTGAATTATATGTAGTGATATTTTAATGAAGCCCTGATTATTCACTTTAATTTGCACAAGACAAAGCTTGCCTTCTCTGCAAATTTTCTCATTGTAACACTTGGTGCTGAAAATCTCTTCAGATTAAATTGGCTATTTATATGGCTGGAAAGGAGAGCAATTTCTCATTTACATGTTGAATAAACTATTTGACTTGGTTAATTTCCAAATCAGCTGCTTTCACTGGAAAAGCAGATCACAGTCATTAAACTTTTTTGTTGAGTTTTAGGTGAAATAAGCTCACTATTCCATGACTGCATGAGGTACAGTGATTTTAAGAGATGGATAAAAGTTGGCATAGGAAACCAAGCAGCAGGAATAGCCATGGTTCTGACAGCAGTCTGACAATCTGAATTCGGTCATTCCCTCCATCATGAACTTCCTAAACAATCATTTCCCTCTGCCTCATTTCCCACCGTGCTAAGTGGAAAGTTCCCTGCCACAAGAGTGCATTCAGGTAGGCAATGAGATATTACAATGATGGACACAGTAGAACGTGCTATTTGCACTGCAAAATAGAGTCTGTGGAAACTTCCTGAGATACCAGGGCCTATTCCATATCACTTTCTTGTAAAATTGCCTGAAGAAAAGGTGCTCTCAGGCGTGTGCAAAGATCTGTCATGGGAAAAAAATGAGAGGAGTTATACTTTTTGTCCTAGCTTTATACTGAATAAAATGAAGGGCTATTTAAACTAGACATAGTCCAGCAAACAACAGCTAAGACATACTTAAAATACAGTGTACACATCCCCAAAAAATAACAGTTCCAAAAGGTCAAGTTTTTATGTATCCCTTTTGGAAACCAAATACCAGTCGTCTGCAATTTCCCTTGAACAAATCAAAAATGAGAAAAAAAGATGAGCCCTGAAAAGGTCATTTTTTTTGCTAGATCCAAGGAACAGGTATTTAATGAATTGCACATTAGCAAGCAAAGAGCAAAATGTGAATCTGCTGTGACTTCAGCTTTTGGAACTTTGTGATACTGGAATAGAATTCCCATCTCTAAAACACCAAAAGGGGCACCCTGGGTGATCATGTTACAACAAGGTTGTGTTTGAGCCTTCATATTTTTTTCCCTAAAGAATATTTGGGCATAGGGAGATTTTTTGGGTGCTAAGAATCAATAATAAACTCAGAATTCAATTTCCCGCTTTAAAATTTAAGAAGTGTTAAACAAGACCTAATCCTACCATCGCTTTCACTTGGATCACAGTGAATCCATGTTGCACATTTACACAGATCTGTAACCACAAACATTTTAAAGGTTTCCAAAGATGTACTTAAGTCTTTCAGTAGGCCTTGCTGATCCCAGAATTGTGCTCTTACCCCTAATTGAGTGGGTTTAAAAAATCCTTTCAGCAAACTGTTGAATATTTTGCTGATAGCTATCACAGCCATTTTCAGTTGACAGACAATTTCTAAAAATGCTTGTTCTCCAAAGTAATTCTGTGTCTAGAGAAAAGAGCCAGGTCAACTAATTGTAGATGTTGAAATGTTTCCACAGAAAACATTCTGTATTTACCTAAGGACAGTTGTTTATCAGTGAATACACTAAAATTATTTCGGAATATGAAAGAGAAGTCAAGAATTGTATGGTGCAAACTACCTCTTGGAACTCTGTCATCTACAATGGTGCCACATAAACAATGCTTTCAAAATGTTTTCTAAACTATTTAAAAATGTAACTACCATTTTTATGAGTGAAATAGCCACAGTGTGAAACTCCCTTAAAATAACAAAATCTCAGCCCTACTTATCAATGTTGTTAAGCTAAGGCCTTTAGACATGAGGCACCTTGAATATTATCCATCATTATCATAACTGTTAAAAAACAGCTTTAGTTACTTATCTTAAACAACAGATGACAAGCTGGTAATTCACAGTTCTTCCTAAAGTAATTCAAATTGCTTTAAAGATAGCAAACGTGTTCTAATAGAGGAAACTGGGTTTAAGGGGTGCCCCTTGAGATCACTTGGTCCACCCCTGTTCCTTGCTCCAACACAAGGGCAGTGTGACCATGATTCTTCTAGCAGATGTATGTTTTTTAAAAAGGCCACAGTGGTTCCACAGTCCCTCCAGAAGTCCAGAACACTTACATTAAATCTCCATGCTGAAATTTAAGCCAATTGTTTCTTGTACTGTCTGCAGTGGAGACCATTCTCTGTCTACAAGCGAGGAGAAATCTCCCCCAAAACTCTTGTGTGCTTTACAGGAGTTCTTTATAAATCTGAAGTTTCCCTTCAACCTTCTCAATTGTAAACAAACGTGGGTATGTAAATGTTATCTCATCACTCCTGCTCCCACCCTCAGTGCTCCCTTCTGTCTGGTAAATTAACATCAGAATCAGATTCCAGCAGAAGCCCACCTGATGCACCTTTCCCTTACAATGAACAATTTGTATCCAACAACTTCAAGAATACACTTTGACATTCACTTCCTATTTGTCTAAAAGGTCTGCTAATCTGTTGTATCAAGAAATTTGGTTTGGCTTGACACAACTTGTGCTTGAAAAAAATAACATCAGATGCCTCACTTCTTCACTTTTTTCTACATTCCTATGGATCATGTAAAAATTGTTTATCCCAATTCTTCCCTAAGAATTCATGATAAATTGGCTGGTGCCTAATTGCCCAGCCTTTCCTTTGCCCTCTTCTTTTCTTAGATGGGAATTATCTCTGGTCGTACTTGAAATCTTGGAACCCTGACAGGCTCTGGAATCATGTTTGCGCTTAGCCAATTCTCTACATATTCTAAAATAAATTTAACCAGGTTTTGATATCTGAAAATATTTAGCAAGCATTCTCCTACACATTTTTGTACTTTACTGCTTGATATTGTACCCCATTTTCACTGCAGGTACTTAAGAACCTTTTTAAAGAGGTCCTAATTAAAATTAAAGCACTTTTAAAAAGAGACTATTTCCTAGAACAGAGAAAGTCAGAAAAAAAGCAGTGTACATGCTATTACTCTAAAGAGAAGCTAAAGTGCAGGACATGTATATCTTAATTTGCAAACAATGTCAATGCATTTTTAACCTACATGACAAAAAATGGGTAGAGACTGGGTTTGTTTCTTTTGTGAAGTGATGTGAAAAGTTGCAGTCCAAATTATAATGACTGAATTGGAGCTAGGCCAATTTATAAAAAGCTGAAGTGTCTGAAATGTACCTGGATGCCTGGCCCCATAGTCACTTCAGGTGATCAAAATATTCAGATTTTCTTTCCAGATGACATTGAATTCAAGGCTTGTATTTATTTTTCTTCATTTTTAATGAAATTGTAACATGTACAAAAGTTATAAAAGAAGAGAAATAATAATCCTGAGTAGGAAAACTGGGCTGTATTCCAACAAAGGTGAAGCTTGCCTTTATTATTTCCTCTAATTCTTTAAAGCAATCTATTATTTGAGATTACTGGTACACTGATAAAGTGACAATGTAAATTAAACTTTTTAGGTACAGCATCACTGACAATCATAGAACTATCCTAAAGTGATCCTTTAGAAGCTCCTTGAAGCATAAATGATATCACCATTAAGGAAGTTAAACTGGTGATGTTCCATGACTGAGTGATGCCTTTAAATGCTTTCAAGCTTTAATCTTTAGAGTATTTAGCTGCATAACTGTAATTGTCACTGACTTGCAAAGGGGACCAAAAAGAGGTACTTTGACCAGTGCTCCTGCCTGTTTCAGGATGGAAAGGCCCTGACCTACTTGAATCCCCAGTGTAAGGAGCTGAATGGTCAAGCTACAGTACCTGGTGCTACTGTCTTGGAGGAGTAAAGGCCTTCTATAAAAGCATTACAAATTTTGACCCTGTGTTACAAGGTTGTTAACTCACTTTTCATTAAAAATGAGCCTCATTTTTAGCTCAACCACTGCATGCAGTAGAAGTTTTAATACCCAGAATTTTTCACATCAGCCATTCTATTACAAATCATTAGTAAAGACATAGTTTTAAGTTACAGCCAAGCCAAGAAAAGAGTTTGGTCACTCTGAATATACAGAAATTCCTTATAAAAAATCCCATCCACTTGGCATTTTCAGCAAGAAGGGTTTGAAACTAGGATACCCATTTGAAATCTGGGTGCTAGCCAAAGAAATATTTCAAACTTCACAGATTTGCTCAGCATATGTGGTACATTCAGGTCAGCAAGAATTTGGCACACGCTGCTGGGGGAAATGGCATGTGGGCAGAGCCAGCTCATGTTGTGCAGTGGAACAAGGGCCTCTGAAACTGATGCAGTTCTGCTGTTGGACCAGAGTAATAATGTGAATTAAAGCAGCTCTCCTTTGTTCATGTTGCTTCTGTTTGAAACAACTGATTTAGCAGATGTGAGATGCTACACTTCTAATGGGGGTTGCTCAAGAATACTCGAACAGTAAAAGTTGATGGAAAATCTTTCCACTCCTGCTAGAGAACTAAGAAATCAAGGCCACTGAGCATCCCTTACCTTTGAAAGAAACCAAGGAACCAAGGCAATTTGCTCTGAGTTCAAATATCTTGAACAGGAAAGTACAAAAATCAAGAAACTGCTGAAAGCAGGAAGTCTGAACTGAAACATGTAACATTTCTATGGAGAACTATTTTAAGAATTGAATTGCCACGTAGAAATCTAAAGGGATGAGAACCTGTCTAATCTCCTAAAATATTTCAGCTATATCAAAATTTCAGAAATAGAGGGTTTTCAAGCATTAACTACACCAAAAAGTTTAAAATTCAGCTCTGAAATAAGAAGCACAACAGTAATTCCAAGAGACTACCTTGGCAATATCTATAGCAGCAGAAGTCAGGTTGCTATTCTATTAATCTTAATAATTTTGTGCACAAACCAGCTGCAAACAAGGAAATCTGACTTTCCCAGTACTATTCCTACAAGGGATTGCACCAGTCTGTGTGTGTGCATACTCTACAGATTAGAAAGAAATACTGTGAAGAAGTTAATCCCTCACTGCTGCTACACTGAGACTTTCAATATAAAAGTGACAGAGTGTAAATCAAAGCACCCTGGCATTTTGAGCTCCAGTCAGAATGTTTCAAGAGAGAGAAGTGGGACGATTTAGAGTTCATCAATTATATCACATCAAATTAGCCTCTATCACAGGCTTGGCTTGACAGCTTTCATCTATTTTAATTTACAACAGAGAGGACAGCCAAGTACAGGATTGTGGCAATGACACAGTCAGAGGGAAGCACAGCACTTCTGTGTCACAGGAATGGAAGGCTTGTCTGAACAGCCACTTCAGCTGGGTCAAACTCTCCAGACACATTTAGTTTCTTTCATTTGCTTTGATCCAACAACCCTTATCCTCATTGAAGGAAGCAATGGACTCAACATATTTTTAGCAGTTCTGCAGTCACTCTTTCTACAGACTCTGCTCTGTATACATCCCCCTTACACAGTGATTTACCTTTGCAGTTAAATCCTTAAAATAGATGAGTAGACTTGTGGAATGCTATTGTAACTGTATGTGGTTAGGACAGAGGCTAGCTACCTTAAAGTAAAATCACTACCAGTAAATTGTTAGAATTTGCCTTCCAACTGACAGACTTTAAATTTGAATTTGCCATGGCTATTTGGAGACACTGACAGTGCAATAATTTAAATCACAGTGAAGCACAGGAAAGCACTGAAGGACCTTACACAGATGTAACTTCACAAAACATTTTATATTAAGAATTCATCCCTTTGCTATGGATATGATCACAAGCACTGTGCATCATTTGAATTGTGGTTTAAAGGCTTAGATGGATTCAAACAGAAAATGGGTCCTGTGTTAGCACTGCATAGTGGGGAATTTGCACAACAAGGATGAAAAGTCAGCTTTACTGTTTCTACCCACAGTAAATCCTAAGAAAGAAACAAAAAGAAAAAGACACTCTTTCACATAGCATTCCGTTTCCTTCTTCTCCTAAAACCCCTTCCTTTTTTTTTAACACAGGAAAATGAAAGTAGGAATTTTAAAATGCATATATTGCAATGATTACTTCACCAGAATGAGCAGGGACTTCCAAAGGTGTATTTCCACACAGTCTCTGTGCATATTGGAATTAGGTGCACATCACTTTTACCTGCTTTCCTCTAATATGGCCCATTTCCAAATTAAATACTGCAAACTTTAGGCAAGTCAAAGTCATCTTTCCCATTCCTTTATTTCTTCCCCAAGCTTGACTTTGCTGGTAGGATTTTAAGTAGTGAACTACTAATAGGATTTTTATGGCAGTCTTAAAGGGTTTTTTTAAATAATTGCATCAGATTAAAATGCCTAGGGACAAATAAATTATCAGAATTTCTGACTGTTACTTTTTAGAAACTCTCACATGATATTAGGAGTGATTAGCTGGAGCAAAAAGAGACAATACTATCTTTTACCTGGAATCTTAATTGGCTCCTTTTTTAGATGCAACATGAACAGTTTGTATAAAGAGTAAATAAACACACCAAAATATATTAATGACTTTCCTTTTACAAAACTGAAAACATCAGACATTTTTATATTCTGCAACAGTATGTCACTTTCTGCATAGGAATCCTTTACCTGCATTAGAGAGAGCCCTAAATTTTTCAACAATGTGGACTTGTTTTCTGCTATTGTTTCCATCTGGATTGGTTTAAAATGTCAGGGAACCTGCTATGTGTTAGCAGTTTTTTTTATATGGGCATCTGCTAAATGCTTTCAAATCTACACCACCATAATATGTGAGACAGCTGGAATTTCATTAATTGAAATTTATTTACCATGAAAAAAAGCCAATAACATCCTTAATTGTGAGACAAAAGGAAACAAAGGTATTATCTATGAGTGAAAGGTGCCACACATCTCAATGATTTTCCTCAGCAGACCTATATTTATCACAGTGCATGCAAAGCAAGGACTTGCCCTCAGGAGCTCCTTAAAAAGAGCATGACAATGATGATTTGGCTAATTAATTTTGCCTACTTATTTGGAATGGAGGGAAGTATTCTAAAATGTAATGCTCAAACCCTTCAACATGAGTTTGACTTTCTTACTTGGGGCTGTAGTGGTTGGTTGATTATTAACAGGGAAAAAGATATTTCTTGATTATGTGAACTTTGTCATTTAAATAGATATGTTTTAACCAACAAATATGAATTCAAGATGATATTCATCTCTGCAGGGAAACATTTATATTCTCTCTCCCATTTAACTGAGGACCAACAAACCTTCTCTATTTTCATCTGGGTACAGATACCACTCAACATTAGCTCTAGCACAGGTTCAAAATGCCAAATGACAGCAGGGAAGCCTGGGACACTGCAGAGGAGGCAGCTCCTTTCTGTGAAGCACAGATCAGGCTCCTGTCCATGAAGCTGAGCTGAAAGACCACAAAGGTGTGAAGTACAAGAGCAGCGCTGGGATGTGATGACCTGAAAGGATTCTCTGATCCACAGGTAAATGAGGTGGGCTACAGAAGCCATTGAAGGTACTACAGGAAAAATTTCTGGATAATGCCCCCATTGCAGTTTCCCTGCACCTGTGGAGAACTTTCTCCACCAGTGCTCAATGCTTAAGACAAACTACTCAGATTTGGCACTGGGGATCTTGTGCACTGCTAATAGGTCCCAAAACCTCAGCTAAGGCCATCAGGAGAAGAGAAGAATGTTTTTCCTCACCAGGTTAGGAGGGGTTTGGAGCTTCTCATGGACTAGGAAATCTTGCTTTGATTGCTCAATACAATCATTCCTTATGCCCACACTTCATACCAGTGTGGAAAATCCAGTTTATACAGAGGCAGGCAGCTTGGCAGTGCCGGGACACAGGTCTGAAAGACCAGCATTAGCTGTGATTTTTCCTATGTGCAGCCCTAACATTTGTATTAGGAGAAGGCAACATGAAAATCCAGCAGCAAAGACACCCTGATGACAGGCAAAGGGAGGCTGAACATTCCCACTCAGTGGATTATTAAACTGTGTTACCAAACTAAAAATATGCACAGACACAGGTTACTTTAACCACATCTTGTCCTTCATGTCCTGTATGGTCATTTTTGAGGGTCAGTACACAGGAGCTACTTTTACTTGGGTAAGTAGCTCCAAACAGGTCCCTCCAAATAATTTGCATATTTTTGGTGATTGATTATATTAATTCCTTCAAAATTCTACCTGGTTCAAGATTCAAAGAATCATATTATCCCCATGAGTAATTTCTTCAACATTTTATGAATACTCAGAGGAATTAGTAATAATTTCTTACATTTTTTGGTTTTTGATAATTTATACTTATAGCATGAAGTTACAATTGCCAACATCCATACTTCAAATACAAAAATCCACTCTATATAAGAATGCCTAAGTGGCTGTTTGACATTTACTGCTTTGTCTGTGCTCAAACACAAAAGGTGGGCAAACAGCACTAAAAAATTTGGTTTCATACAAGGATACCCTTGCACCTACAAATTATTGATTGTAAGAATACAGCCTTATTAGAAATTTATTAAATTTTTAAAGAGCATTTGAATATTTGCCTTGTTTTCTAATTTATCAGCATTTTGGTTCCCTTCCATTTGAATTCTGATGAATGAGTCTTATGATTTCAACAGTAAAAGTTTGCTTGCAGTTATATTTCACTGGCCTTTAAAATAATGTGCTTTCATTCCTGTCCTACAGGCAAAAGTCATTTCTGAGTTCCTCAGTTTTTGATGGAGGGAATTTTTGACCTAATTTTCTGAAACTTTAAAGGCAAAAGATGTCAACAACTCTTAAACATGGTTTTTTAAACGCAAGTGCAATAAAAGGTGCTTCAATAAAAATCAATATATGAAAATTGTGGTTTATCAAATTATTTTCTTTGCAATTGGCACACATCACATCCAAAAATCCTCCCTTAGGCTGTACCAACATTTTAGATATACTGTGAATATACCAATTAAAACAATTTAGGACTATTTATGTTTTTCTCTATTACATCAGTTGGTATCAGAGTCCAACTCTAAGTCGTCTTCTTGTCTGTCATATCTCTTCCTATGCTGCAAATAGGAAGGTTCCATCTTGAAAACCCTTGTTGAAATAGGTCCCTTTTTGAAAACCCATTATTTCTATTTCTGACAATCAGTTAACACATGCTCCAGCATAGTTTTAAAAATATGGTTTTATTTTAAAATCTCTGGCTTGATTACAAAAGTACAGGTTATATGGTTTAGTGCTCAGAAATGAGTGGTTTGTATCTGAATTAGTGCAGAGAAGAGAGCAAAGTCATTGGAATTCATAGATGCTGAAACACAGCTTAAGCTACTTACTCCTCTTTTCTTCATTTATATTCAATGAATCAAGGCTTACTGCAGCTGAGTATCTCAATTATTATTATTAAGTCCCTGCATTCTAAACCACTTACATCCACAGCAGAGATCAGGTCCTTCCTTAATCAGGTCCTTCACAGTTTTCAGAAAACAGGAAACACAGCGTGACCCACACTGAGAATAAGAGTTGACACCACTCAGACTGACAAGGTCCAAGTTATGCTAAAGAAGGATGGCATTGCATACCTTGTCAATGAAAATTCCCCTTGTTTCGTTCTCATTTAATGAGAAATTCTGCTTTGTTTTTCTGATACATTTAAAGTTCTGTGTCTGAAAATATTTTTGCCTTCAGTCATGCATAGACAACATGGAGACAAGTGGATTTTATTCTACAGTTTGATTCCCTCTCTCTTGAGCATTAACACAACAAAACATTTAACTATTTAGAAGGATTTGCATAAATGAACACTCCGCAGTATTTAGGAGTGGATAAAACACAGTTAAATCTCATAGAATAAAAATACTTCCTCTACATTTTAATGTATTTACCTGTATTGCATATATAAATAGCTTGATTTGGAGTAACTAAATATTTAATATTAAAAAATATTTTAAAATTCCTTGTATTCAATCTAATGTAAAATGTATATGGAATACAGTTATTTAAGCAGCCACACCAGCCCATGTAATAATTATACCAGCATTTACTGCAACTATGAGCAGGAAAAGATGGCAGGATATTGGCATTTTCTTTCCCACAGTGTACAAGTGGGTTGTTTCAGATACTGAGCTAGTTTGAACATATAAAACATGATTTTCTTCAGCAAGTTAAAGTAAGGCTTACACAGAATGAATGCAAATAATTTACATACATATAGGTGTTCCAAATTTCATGTATTCTATTTAATTCCAATGCATATTAGACTTTCACAGCTGAGTGAAGAGGACTTTCTAATACAGCTGGAAAGTGAACTGAAGAATCATGTTGGCTACAGACTGCTGGACAAGCCAAGAGACCTGTAAGCCCGTTTCCTCTTCTGAAAAAAGTGTCAAAATACACAACAGAGAGCTACCTGGAACTGCAGAACCTTCTGAACATTTCAGAGATCAATGTTCACCTGGCCCAAAGCAAAATAATTCCATTTTTTCACCCACTCTTTGGAAAGTTTCCCTGAAATATCTCATTTCTCATGCAAAGCTGACATTTAGATAAAGTAGCATTTTCAAAAAATATGCTATTTGGCTTTAGTAACAAATAATGAGAAACATTTAGTGTAGGGATCATTGTCATAATTTCAAGGATTTTACTAATTCTATACATAGCTTGAAGTCATTCAGAAATGTTTCTGATCCTACTGTACATCAAAGAATTACATGAATTTTTATGCAGAGAATAAACAAAACTGAATTGTGTGAAGTAAAACACAGCCATGATGAGAGATGACACACAATTTACTGAATTTATTCTGGGATTTTTTTGCTAATCTTGTATTTCCAGACAATATTTTGGCCCTTCAACATACAAAATGCAGATTGGTAGTTGTGACTCAGCTGCACAAAGCAGCTCTTTCCTTTTTCTCTCCTGGGGCACTCCTTGTCCAGAAGCAAACTCATTTCACATCACCTCAGCTGCCATTGGCAAACTCACCAGCAGTGCAGAAGAATCAAGCTTCATGTGTCATGAAGCAAAAATAGAGGCTGGATCTGCAGTTTAGTATATGCAAAAAGGACTTCTAACACCACTTCACCTGGACATAAGTTATATTTACCTTTCAAAGAGCAAACCTCTATCTACCACCCTAATGTGGGCCATCCATTTCAGCTGCATTTCTCAAAGAAAATTTATTTCAGTGAAATGTCACCAATGATAGTACTATATATATATATATACACACATGTTGCTCAATACAGCATACTTTTAAACAGTTTCATACAATTTCTAATAAAAAGTCCAATTTTTATCCAGATTAACAAACCAACCTGCACACCAAGTTGCCACAAACTCCTCAAACAACAGGGCATTACTTGTGGGCATTTTGCTATTTCTGCTAAAAAAACCCCAAGGCTATATGATGAAAAACTTTGCAGACATCAACCAGATTTAGGATATGTGAAAGCCTCCTTAAATATCTGTATTTCCAGAGAGGTGGTTTTGGAGGGCTGTGCTTTAGCTCGATGCTGCAGACAATTGTACCAGTGCACAGAGTTTGGCTGCTGTGTCCTAATGCAAAATGACACGGTACATTATTTGCCACATCAGGAAAAGCAGAAACTATGCCCTAAGGCAGAACATCCTGAGTCATAATTATTCAATTACCATGTTTAAGATCATCCACTGTTGTGTGAGCACTGTGAAA
The DNA here is from genome assembly GCA_013397555.1 of Urocynchramus pylzowi. Classification (NCBI taxonomy): domain Eukaryota; kingdom Metazoa; phylum Chordata; class Aves; order Passeriformes; family Fringillidae; genus Urocynchramus; species Urocynchramus pylzowi. Next base: position 721,300 of record VZRH01001705.1, read on the forward strand.
ACGAGGCATAATGAAGTGGGTTACACCAGGTCTGACATTTCACCCTTCTGTCTGATCACGCTCACTTTGGGGATTTAATTCAGTTCTGTTGTATAGTTCTGTGAGACTTATTTTTATCTCCATTTTAATACTAAATTAGAAAACATTTCTGTTTATATGTTATGGAAGTATTTCATGCTACATTAAAAAAAATTTACAATCTATCCTAAGAGCACACTTAAAATATTTTAAAATATTTCAAATCTAGGGAGCTAGAGAAATACAAGAATTATTAATTCATTATTATCATCAATGAAAACTGCACATACTGATCTGTACAATATTGCACATTTTTATTGCAACACACTACTGTGAATACGATCATTGGGGAATGCTATGAAGAAGAGAAATAATAGAAAAATTAATAAAAAGCTCCAACACAACAAGAAATATTATAACCACGAGAATGTTTCTGCAAAACAAAAGCAGTAACAAAAAACGAATGGAAAATGTTTACAAGGTTATTTCTCAGCTGCTCAGTACTATAACAGCTGATTTAAAATATATTAAATATTGTAACAGAATCCATGGGTAGCAAGACCTCAGCTAACAGCCCTGATGGAGCAGACTGCAGGAAGGAACCCAAGTGCAGCTCTGCAGCCACGGGGAACTGGAGAGGCAGGAGCCCTTCCCTCTGTCCCTCGAGCTGTCCCTCCTGGCCTCCCTTCCATGCAGATACCAGAGGAACTTGGGCTTCTGCCATGATGTCTCCTCCCTGTCTCTTCTCCCTCAGAAGGGGCAGATTTGGGATGGTTTTGCTCTTCCCTTCAGAAATGGTGTAGGAACACCTCTTCCTGCACTCCTTCACACCTCCACCTCCTGACAGTGCCCTCACAGCCACAATGCAGTGTCAGCAGAGTCAGTAAAATCATCCAACTTGGGAAATTCTGTGGTTGTAAGAGGCCAACAAAGATCATTAAGTCTGACTCCTGACCCTGCAGAGGACAGCCCCAAGAATCCACCACGTGCCTGTTTTCCAAACTGTCCTTGAACTCTGGCAGCCCTGGGGCTTGACCACTCCCCTGGAGAGGTGTTCCAGTGCTCAGCCACACTCTGGGTGAAGGAGCTTTTCCTAATATCCAACCTAAACATTCCCTGACACAGCTTCAGCCTTTTATGGATGGTACAAGCTGTGCACTCAGTGGTGGCACACTCCTTGATTTGGTTCAGCAAACAGTCCTTCAATTTTGGGGTAGAGAAAACAAGAAGAGCATCCTGTGTTTGATCCCACTTGGGAGCTGCCTGTAGGACCATGCTGGTGGTGTACTCAAAACAAAAACACAGGAGATTTAGTCACCTTCATAAGAATAGATTAATAAACAAAAAAAATAGAAAAGCTAAAATTTCTTTTCCTGCAACTACTGTGAGAAAATAAACATGTATTATAAAAAATCATAATATTTTCTTCCTCATGGATAATTATCAAATACAAAATAAAAACAGTGAAAATATACAAAGGAATTCTAGAATGGCAAGATTTTTTCCAGGATCTATAAGCAGGCAATACCAAATATTGCCTGCTTATAGATCCTGGAAAATAAAAGTAAATATTCCTCAATGCACAGAGATATACACACACAGCACTAACTCTCTAAAGAAAATAAGATTTTAGTAAATGTAATCTAGTTTCTTCCTAGGTGTGGGGAAAAAACTATGTGGATTTTAATGGAATGCTAAGATAAGACTAAATGTACATGTATATATGTATATTAAAGTAGCACAAAGCGTAAAGCCAAAAAAGGGGCAAAAAAAGCAATTTAGCTGAAGAACAAGGATCTCAGGTATTAATGTACTGCCACAGATATGAACCTACAACTAGCACAAGCACAGAGGAATTCCCATGCAAATAGGGAAGACAAGCTAGTCCTACTTTCCCTGCATATAAAAGGCAAATATAATATCCTGGGATGAGTAAAAACCTCCTCACCAATTTTTATAGCGAATGCTTTAAAAAACTACAAGCATTTAAAATCCAGCACTCACGGTCCAGAGAAGCCAAGTGGGACATGTTCTTAAACGTGACACGATCCTTGCCTCTGACATTATCCTGTGAAACACTGACTCAGGGTCCGTGGCTTTTGATAACAGCTCAGCATACTGCTGCTCTTCTCCAATTTATTCTGCAAGTTTTTGATCTGCCTGCTGATTATCTCTGAGCCAGTGGTTCAGAATCGGAGTTTTTCCATCCTGTGTATTACCACCAGCAAATTCCTAATGGAGAGAGGTCTCAGTGGATGATCCCTCAGCATCCTACGTGTTTCTAGCAAGACTGAGACTGCTACAGCAAAACAACAAATAAAGGCTTATGTGTCAGAATTCACTGCTTGCAGGGATGAAAAAATGACAGTTTTTATATGCAACTGAGAAATAAAAATCTTCTGATATTCAACATTGCTTTTGGACACTGAATTAAGCACAGTGCACACGTGTTTATCAAGGGACAGTGCTACATCAAGCATGTGTAAGCAAAAGAGATGCAGTCAAATTGAAGGCCTCCTTATTTTAGGACATGTCACACAAAAGCAGGGGACTGGTTCAAAGCCTAACTCTTAAGAAAAAGATGGATTTGCATCTGCCTTAACTTTGGGAATGGGTGTGAACTCTGCCATGAAGAAGTTGCAGATGCCCCCATGTTGTTGAGGAACAAGCTGAAAGTGGAGAAATATTGGAATTATATTCACATTATGGTGTTGTGTGAAGAACTTCAATATCAGTAACATGAATGGTGTGCCCTTGTACCATCCATTTTGTGGGAAAATCAATATTTATTTACACAGACTCTAGAGTAATTTGTGTGAAATGCAGTAATTCAAAAGAATTCAGACCAGTAAAGGAAAACCAGCCCACAGAGGCACTCCTCACTCACATATTTGCAAAAAAAAAAAAAAAAAAAGTGAATATTTGTAAAAGTAGCATAAAAAAGTGAATATTTGTAAAAGTAGAAGCAGCATCCTCCTACTTTTCAAAAAGTGGAGGACAAACATAAAGGCATCAGAAAAAGGAATAGACTAAGGCTCCAATAATAGGTCAGTACTTTTTATTTTAGCAAAGCCTAATGATTACAATTTCTGCTGATCTCCACTGTATATTATCATTTGTTCTTTTTCATTAGCTTTGCCTCAACAGCAGTAGCAAAATGGGAAGCAAAGTGTGAAGGCAAGAGAAACACAGTTCTAATAAAATAAAAGTAATTTCCATTTCACCTAACGTGTCTGTTAACAAAGCCCCTCCTCACGGATGTTGACTGCACATCATCCATTTGCTGTAAAGTTGAATTTAATTGTATTATTATTTTTATACACAGTTTATTGCCTAAAAGCCATGAGCCAGGACTTCTCTGCATTAGCTGTTGTGCAAACAGAGGAAAGAAAAGAGGGGTTTATGGTCCAGAGAGTTTATATTATAATTTTTAATTTTTGATGAAGAGTAAAAGATAATCTGAATGAGGCATTCAGGCATTAAAATAAAAATAAAAAAAAAAAAGAAGCATTTAGCTATATAATGCAGTTCCTACTGCAATTCTCAGTCAGCCTTCAGAAAATACCATTACCAGACATACTGAACATTGCTATAAAGTGACAGTAAAGAGGATGAAAATCTCTTTAGGTATAAGTGCCTGAACTACTAATCTCAAAGGAATAATGTCTATTTATAAGAGAATTCCAATTTATTACCAAAAAAAAGGTGGTATCAGGATAAAAAAAAAGTGCAGCCAAAAAAAACCCCCACACACAGACAGACTGTAAATTACTAACATCCATTAAAATAAATGTTTTTTCCTATAACTGCAGAACTAATTTTACTCCAAACTAAAACAGAAGTAGTAATTACCATTACTGCTCAACTGCTGTTTTCTGGACCCAGCATCTCCCTGAAGGTTCTGGGTTGGTAAAAAAGAAATCTGATATTGTCTCTCTGCTTTTCCAAGAGTAGAAATATTGATTCATTTCCCTTCACCTTCCCAAGATCTTTATTTGCTGCCTTTAAAAAACAACTTGGAATTCAAAACACAATGAACTATCCCTGAATCAGCAATTTTCTAAGTTACTAAGAAGGTACTCAGGTAAAATACATCATCAGAAGTTCCACATACTGACACACTATGTTTATATAATTTCTTGAAAACATTGAAAACATAAGGTAGATGTTGTTTTATAATAAAGTGTCATGGTAGTGCCATTACCCAAATCTATTTATTGTACTGATAGAGCTAAACAAGTATTCATCAATATTGAATTTTAAATATAATACTGAATTTGGACTCTTTTGTAAGCCTATATCCAGATTCCCAAATGAATAACTACTGCAGAAAGGAAAATGCAACTACAGAAACATTGCAACTCATGGTATTGAATTCTAAAAGTATTCCATCAGAATTTGAAATTTTGACAGATTCAGTTTCTGAATAACTCTGCTTTTAAAAACAACTCTGCTCTTAAAAGAAAATATTAATAGTCTGTTTCTGCTCCCTCATGATGAATATCAACATTTCTTTAAACTCACTAAAATATATCCTCAAGATTAATTTTAAGAGGGAGTAAATTGCTTACATGGTCACTATTCCCATTAAGTAATCCTTTGAACAAAAGAGGAAAAAGAGAAATTCAGGAATTAAAAAAGTAATAGCAACTTTTAAAACCATGGAAGATAGAATTGGATTTAATACAAATAAATATTATTTTAATAACCAAACATTTTTTCAGCTTGAGCATACAATAGTTTTGAGATTCATCTTTAAAATGAATTTATGATTTAATAATTATATGTAAGTGAAAATGAACATGCAGAGTGCTAACACCATCACTAGATGGATGATATCATCTGAGTCTATTATTCAGCAGAGCAGAAAAATATCAAGAAATAATTGTCCTGAAAACTCCCATTTTAATTGCTCTGCACAGCCCTGGAAACTGAGTTTGATGCCTCTAATCTTAGGGAACATATTCAATTCTGAAAATGAAGCAAAATGGATCATGCTGATCATACAGAAATTATAAGCACTGAGCCAGGTTATGCTAAAGCAACTTCAGAACAAATAGGAGCAATTTTACTCTATGCAATGACAATGAAAGAAGCACATCACATGTTTAGCACTAAAAGAATTTTTATGCTCAGGAGCAAGATAGGGGGAAGTTGCTCAAGGTTGGAATTCAAGGCTGGAGTAGATCAGGACAGCAATGAGAGCTGGAGGAGGCATCAGGCAGTGAGGAATACTGGAACACACCCCAGCTTACAGTTTATGCAGAAAGGGATCTGTATTCTGCTGCTTTCCAAACCACAGGCATCATTACAGATGACACTGGGCTGCCATACACAGACATTCTTCTAGTATCCCCTTCTTTGGCACATTTTTTTCCACCTCCCATCAACTTTTCCTTATAGAATCAAACTTATAGAACCAGCTGCAGCCAAAAGATGTAACAAGTCACATACACACAGGCCTTATGTTTTTAAAAACATCCCATGAACTTTCCAAGATATCGCTTGGAAATAAGTAGCCCCTTATTCCAAATTCTGGAGAAAAAAAAATTATAGACACCATTCCTCCCCACCTCTCCAGGACCAAACTGATTTAAAACTACACCACAACCTCCCTTCAGAGTGCTCAGGTTGTAAACTTGCTTGTATTGGTTCTATCCAATGTCTCATGACATGTCTAGTCTGATTTAAAAAGTGTTTAACTGATTTTCATAAACTCAGCATCTCTATGTTAATAAAGAGTTGTTTAAATCTATCAGTGCTGTAATGGAGGATGAGCATCAATGAGAACTTCAGGAGTGACTTCTGTCTCTGTTATAATTACATATGTTCATTTTATTATATGTTGTTTATCATGTCAGAATACAAGTTCTGGCTGCAGAACACTAAATCTGGGCCTGAGTGATTCATAAATGTTCTTTAAGTTTCACTGTGTGAGAAAGTATTGTTGCATTTAATTTTTTTCACCTGAGTGCCTGTTGTATAAAAGCTAATTCTGTATGTGTATGAACCCTTGTACAAAAAGCAGTTTTAACTTTTTAATAGTTTCATAAAGGGAGAGAGGAAGACGTAAAAAGATACATTATGCAAAAAAACCTGAGATGTCTTTTTTTTAAATACAGAAGACACCACCCTTTCTTTCCTTTTACAGCATGGCATTAAGTTGGTTTAAGAGATTTAATTTTAGACTGGAAAACACTTTAGATTCTAGACAAGGGACAGGTATTTTTTAAGCCCATTGGACAAAATGTACTGGGTACGGTGCCTTGAAAAAATAGCAGGAAAAGTGGATCCTGCCAGGAAGAACGTATTACATTGGCATGAGAAAAAGGACAGAACAATGCAGTTGACACCAGATTAGCATCTGGGGTTAACTGCCAAAAACAATGCATTGCTTATTAGGATCTGACTGAAAAGCTGATCCTCTGTCCTGAGCCACATTATTCATTTGCTTAAGCCAAGCAGGCTCTTCATCAGCTGTCCTGCCTTATGTTCTGATTTCCCTGGAAATGCATGGTAATGAAAGTCCTTCTAACAGATGTTTCTTTAGACTCATTAATTTCTGAATCTTCTCGTTCATTTTTTACACCAAAAGTTAGTTTATTAGAACAAACAATTAGAGGAAAATAGAAAAACACAAAGAGCTTTTGTCATGTTACTTAACTCCAGATACTGATACAGAGTGAATACATGCAGATGCTTAATAAAGTATGAGACTCAGAAATTGTCTTAAGCAATGAGGGAGTTCCCAACGTCTCAAGAGACAAAGATACCCTGTGTGGCCTCCAGCAAAACATCATAAATCATCCCTTCCCAAAGACTCCAGTAGAAACTGTCCTGGTTACTGACAATGACTAAAGGCACAAAGCACTTTGATCATACTTCCTGAGGGAAAGTTATTTAGTGAGCTAAAATTACACTACAGGACTATATAAATAGTGCTACAGCAACAGCTCTGAGGAAAACGTTAGTCTTGATGAATTCATGAACAATGACCAAAATAAATAACCATCAGAAGAATGAAACCCAGCTATGCACAGGATTTACTTTGTGATACATAGAACATCATAAGTGGCAGACATTATTTTTATTTTTATATATATATATATCTCAGGCAAGTGGTGATTCTTGGGAGTAGTTCTGTGCAGGGCCAGGAGCTGGACTCAATGATCCTTGTGGGTCCCTGCCAGCTCAATTTATTTAGACTTATCTGTTGAATTGCTACCTGAAATTCTGATACTAAGGGATGATATAATTTATTTTAAAAAATCCAACCAAAACATCTCTGCAAAGGTATATCATGACTCTTCATTACCATGTGCAAATTTTGAAGTTTCGCATTGAAGTTTTAAGGGTTTTCTAGTATTTTAACATAAGACGTGAGATTAAATGAAATGTAAAATATCTTACCTAGCATGAAGATTTTTTTTAAAATCACATTTGTACTCCTATAAACCCCCAGATAAAAAAAAATTACATGATCTTATTTGAAGACTGATGGTAATATGAAGCCATAAGCTACATAAACAAAAAGAAAAGGTATGTTTTCCAACTAAGCAATGCAGAGTAGATTTAAAAAACTAATGAAGAACGAACCTCAGCTTTAAAATGCAAGATACCAACAGGTCAAATTCAGCTAGAAAACCAACATTTGTCACTTGCTTTAGATCTCTAATGGAAACCACACTAGACACAGTATAAAAGTTGTAGTTCTAAAATAATGTACTGTCAACCAGTAATTCTTGCAATTCTGCTAAATACCAGATATTTATGAGATGAGTGTAAGGATGTAGCAGAGGTAACCTATGACCCCTAGTGAAAATATTCCATGGGCTTCTGAATTGATTGTCAGTCAAGTGTTTACCTGGATATAAAAAGTGAAAGAAAACAGTCTTTCCAAGAAATAGTAACTTCCTTTTCTATCTTGTGTTTTGGTTTTGTTTACCATCTGGAATATCATCCAATTGTATGAACCTGACAGTTTTCTAACATTTTATTATAATAAGCTTCTTTTAAGGAAGTCCATCCTCAGGTTCAGAAGCAGCTACAGGATGCACTTCCACTCACCAGCATGACAGCAGCCTACTACATTTCTTGACAAAGCAAACTGAAGTATTTTGAAAGCAAGAAACAGTTTTATGTATATTCGATAATTGTGAACAAAGGTGACAAAAGACTATGTGGGTGAATGCCTGTGATGCATTTTGGAGTCATATAACAATTTCTGCATGTTTAAGTCTTGCTAAACAATCAGCATGGTTTGTTTTTCACATTTACATGGGGTTGCATTCCCATCCTGAACAAAGCAGCATTGTGTTATCCCTCAGTTAATAAGAATCACATGCAGAAGCATTCCTCACTTGAATGAGCTAGCAGGAGATGGTGGGCCACATGTTTTCCTTTGAAATACACACACTGATCACACAAAAATCCCAAATTTTACTGTCTTAGTTGATCATAAGCTCACTGGTCAGATCATTGGGTAAATTTAAGACAAGGAAAACAAATGAATTCTGTGTCCTAGGGCTTACTCACACTCTCAAGACATCAAGTTCATGGAATTACAAAAATGTTATGCCTGCCAATGACACTGCTGCATGTGAGCAGTGCTAAAAAGAAAGGCTGAAAAAGTCCCTTCTTTCACCACTCCTGCAGAACATCTGACTGTTGCACTCACTATGCAAATCTGTGTCTGGTTATATACAGCTGCCAAACATCTTTGTAAGGACAGATGACTTATTTCAAGTAGTTTGTCCCATCTTCTTTTCAACTAAAATAGAAAAAGGCATTCACATTTCATAGACAAGAACAAAATTTCAATAATTAAAAAAAAAATTTAAAAAAAATCAAGCAGACCTCATTTTAGGGCGATTATTACAAAATTATGTCTTTCTGATTAGCAACCCAAGCTTGTATGAGTGAAAATAATGGAAAAACCAGTTGAGTGCAACTCTGAATATCAAATGTCCACAAACTAAAACATCCCTAGTGAGGCACAACATTGTAATGGCAGCACTTTTAAGTACCATTTAATCAGCCCAATTTAATGTCCTCAGCACCAAATGTCTTACAGACAAAGAAGTAAAAAACAAGCCCTGCCTGAAGGAGCTCCCAATATAGGTATAAATCATAGAAAACAGGTGACTGTAACAGGATTAAGCATCACTGTTGGTAAATGGACAACAGGTTGGCAGAGTTAACAGAACTGAGTCACAAAAGCATCAAAGTACACTGTAGCTAAAAAAGTAAATTTAACATACATTGTGCCTGAGGACTGTTCAGAAGAAACTTTCTGAACAGAAAAAAACTCCTTTTCTTACAGTAGAATAATTGTAGAGACTATGAAAACATAATAAATTTTCATATATGGAATTCTTACTCAAAATTTCCTCTTTGCTTGAGCATGAGTGCCACTGATCAGTCCCCAGACTAATATACACAGAATAAAAAATTTAAACCAGCAAGCCTCACTACCACTAATACCACTATCATGTGCATGGCTATACATAACAGAGAAGAAAAACACCTGTCTGCATTTTTTCCTCTTTTTATGCCATGTTATGTATTAGGCAAACGTGTGTGTTAAATTTAATTTTCACAGAAAAATGTATACTATTTGACTCTTAGCTTCTGCCTTACCAAAAAGTCCCTCACTGAAGGGCAAAAGAATAAATGTAGGATTTTGTTTAAAATCAGGCTGTGAAAACTGACAGAAACTTCCCTTTCAGCACACTTTGTATCAGTAGGTACAGTGCTTGCAAATATTCTGGAAACTTATCTTCTCTGGATAACTTCTTTCCTAGTTGCAGAGAGATTAAATAAAAATGTACATTCCAGCTTCCAAAGTAAACAGCCAGATATTTTCTCAGCTATTTCATTAAGCTAGAAACCTTGTAGAGGCATTTCTCAAAGGCATGGTTTAAATGGAAGTCATTTTAATGACAAAAGAAACTTTTCAGATCAGATATTTTTAAGGACTAATTTTAAGCTATTCCAGGTATTTGTATAAAATCACAAAGACTTCTGTAATTAATGATTGCTATGCCAAGAGAGGACTTATTTTAGAGTATAGTGATCCTGTTTATAAAACAAATTATTTGTATAGTATTTAAAAAAACTTTTACTGCATCTTGCACTTCCTAACTCTTATAAAATGATCTGGTAAACAGGTGTGGCAGTAATAGGATTAAACTCTGCACAGCACTTCCTTTTGGCTATCTCTAATCTCAGTTAAACCTCACTCCCCATGCACCCACGTTCTGGGGGCACACGTTCATCTCTCAGATCAGCTGCGTGAGGAGTTCTGATGCCAAACTTCAGAAAAGTAGGATCACATAGAGGTTGATACCTTATTTGTGATACCTGAGAAGCCAAGGTACTACAGGGCTGGCCTTGAGCTAATTGCAATCAAAACTAAAAATTCTAGGCATCAAACAGGAAAGAAAATAATTGTAATGAACATGAATGCAAGTGAAAACGTATTTCTAGAAGTATATTACCTCACAGAATGCCAGACCACCAAGCAGTAGCACAAACACTGATGTGTTGTACTGAAATTAGGTGCTACCATGTATTTTTATCAAGTAGTATTGTTCAATGTTTATAAATTAGTTACAAAACTAAGTATTAAAATAAACATTCAAATCCTTCATGTTTATTTGAAAATAAAGTTTAGTAATTTTAAAAAGTAAATATTTACTTTGATAAAATTAATTGTTGACTAATTCTAAAGAAAATATTGATATCTTGCAAACCACGTGACAGAACAGCAAGACCAGCACAGAAATGCAAGCTATGTAAAATTAAATATTTTAATACAAAGGTATACATGAAGAAAATTCCATTAGCTTCAAAGACATAATCTGCAACGTACTTTGCAGCCTCACCTGATAAATTTATGCTGTGTCAGTTTTCATTCAACAGTTAGTATTTGACTACACTAAATTAAATTACAGGATGATAGCTCACTCACATCTTCTTGCCCTTATTTCTGCCTATCTTAAAGCTGTCTCTTTCATCGTAGTGAAAGAAGACAATTATTTGTCTACAAATCAATCTCTATTTTGTATACATTCCTGAGCATGCCTATCCCTTCCAAAATACACAGATTGGAACAAAACAGATCTCCTTTTCTGATAAATTCCAGTAGCTGAAGATTCTTCCTTACAATAAAACACATTATACTTGTACTTCCAATATTTCTTCAAATATTTAAATATTATAAAAAGCAGGTAGGACTTGGGTGGCAGCTCCTAAAATAACTGGGTTATCTATTGTCTTCTTGCTTCCTATTTGTTCCATATGTTCATGATGCAACCACAGGTTTGCAAGAGCTGGGAATGCAAACTGTGAGGAACTGTTATCCTCACAGCAACTCCTTTCCATGCTGCAGAACACATCCTCAGTGCAGTAAAGAACTTGTATTGAAGTCCTTTAGTCCACGCAAGCTTAAATTATATGCACTGTAAATCCTGAAACCTAATCTTCTGTGCTTGATAGTATCTTCATCTTGAGCTGAGATCTGTACTTAAAAGTAAAATTTAAAAAACAAAATCTAAAGTCTATTCTTAATAGGAGCAACAGCCACCTGCAGCACAGGTGGATTATGGAAAGGGAGAGCCCAAGACACTACATGGAAGAGAGAAAATAATATAATATGACCCAGTAATTTGTTCTCATGGCTGACTTAGTTAAGGCCAAATTACTCATCTCATTTTACAATGTGAGCAGATTTGGGCTTGGTGCTACTGCAACTGAAGTGTATATTTGGAGATAATCTGCTCATTGAAATAGAATTGTTTCTAGAGGAAAAAAAAAGGTTGTGATGTCCAGTTAGGAAATGTTGATTTCATGTCAATTCAGAACATCACTAAAAATCATAGCACGGATTACCTGAATAGTTTTGGACGCTTTTACTTTCTGTGAGCTTAGAACCACAGGATGTAAATCTGAATGCCTCCCAGCTATTGTGCTGACAGAGCAAAGCAAGTAAAATGTATCTTAAAACGTTATTAAAAATTGTTGTGGTAAAATATGAGACAAAGACCATTTAGAAAACAAAAAACCTACAACATCCAAGTCTACTACAAACTGTTGTCCTGAGGGAAATACACACAAAATATTAAAGAAAAAAACAGCCTTTTATGTAGGAGTTAATGGGAAAGAGCAGCCCTGTCTTAAAAGAGGAGAGACAGGTTATGATTTATGTCTTAAAAGATCATCATTCTTCCACTGAGAACATTTCCTTGCCACAACACAGACATTTAAAGTAGAGCCAGGAGGAACAACAGGCTACAAAAAGATCTGTGGAGATAACGGGACCAAAATCATGCAAGACTTAAGGATCCACTACAGACCCCGCACTTCTAAAAAAAAAAAAAAAAAAAAAGGTTTTTTCACCTCTGGGTGAAAAGCCCAGAGGCTGCATGAAGACTCAGTGTCAAACACCACCTTAACCTGTGTGACAGCCACATCACATGGTTGCACTCTGCCTGTGCAGCAATTTCTCTGGCCTCAGGGGAAACAACAGGAAAGGTCCCTGCAGTAACCAAGAGCAGCTACACAAACTTGTATTGGTGTGGCAAAGTACAAATTCCAGTGCACAGCTTTGGATAACTACCCAAAAGCATTCAAAACTCCACCAAGCCTATTAGATCTCTAATCAGAGAACAGACTGAATCTTTCATGAAGATCCTTACAGATAAGGATGGATCTCAAGTTCCCAAACAAGCAATGCCTGCCTTTCCTAGACAGAGCATTAACCATCTCATTGTCATCCAAATCCAATTTCACAGACACTCTGTGAAGGCAGAGACAAAGGAGACTTTCTACTGATAAAGTTTAATGAAAATAAATCCCAGAGCCCCAGGTCATCAGCACACTGATGAAAGCAGTCTACACTGTATGCTTTCTTTCCTGGTGACATCATATTTTGTATATGATAGGTTACACTAGACCCTTGAGGGAAGAGGAAAGAAAATCCTTTCAAAATTACCCTTAAAATCTCAAAGAGAAACTAAAGATGTTCAAAATTACCCTTAAAATCTCAGAGAAACAAAGCATGTTCATTTAAAGAAAGCAGTGTAAGCCAGTCTGGACCATGGCTAGATAATACAAAGAACAAATATTACAGTTCTGTCTCCTGAATAGGTCACTGCTTCAGAACAGCAAGATATGGATTCATGACCCTGTTTTTCTAAGGACATTTGATATACAGTCATGGATTATAAAAAACACTGTGAAAGATATTTCATGTAATATTGCTCTCTGGATTCCCTAAAACCAGATTGCACTTTGAATTGCAGAGCTCAGAAGTTACATAGGAGTCTCATGAAACATGGCTAAAATCAAGCAGAATGGAAGAAGTACTTCAAGCCTTCTACAGGTCTTATTTGTCAATAGATGAAGATCTTGCTTTCTGCATCCCCCCATCTTAACTTCCAAATCACAATCAGTTTAATATTCACTACACTTTGGCATCAATACATATTTCTGCAATTTTCCAGGACTATGAGCCTCCTTTGCAATGTAGCCACTTCCTCCTACAGCTTTCCTTGCCAGTTTCCTGAAGAAAATACATTCCATATCTACTTGTTCCATATCCACAATATCTCTTCACTTGTTACAGAAGATGGAAAGTTTAATCTAATCACTGGTGCAGTAGGAGATACCTCCCTCCTCTAGAAAGAGATGGGTAGCTGAACAATTTTAAGGACCTCAGGCTTTCCAGATTTCAGAAAATTCATGATAAGGCTAGCTCAAAACACAATGGTATAAAGATAATTGCTTTAAGAAAAGAATGTTTGTGGTCCACTACCTAAGGCTACAACTCATAAAGCTTCAGATAAGCATCATATGATTCAATTATCAACTTCCTTATTAATTAATTACTCTATCCATGTGATATGCAAAAGATTGGGCAGAAAGTGTGTACCTTTAAATGTTTAATTACAATACTTAAAGGAATTTTATGTGTGTTTATACAAAGTGGTTATTCATTATTACAGTCATCGTTCATAAATTTCCCCATAAGTCTTAAAACAAATACAAGTAACATTGAAATACACATAATTCATTTTCAAATTGAGAAGCAAAACTCTTAATATTCATTGCAAATATAATTGTATCATTTCTCATTTTGGTTTAAGTGGAAAACTTATACTATTCTCTTATAAAGGAAATTATTTTTACAAGTATACTTAATGCATGCTGCCAAACCTATGAAGTAATCATTCAGAAGTATTTTATATATGATATGAAATTACTTTAAGCACTTCCATTGGTATTTAAGAATAATCAGGAACCCCTGATAACTGAAGACTAACAAAGATCTGGAAACAGAATTTACATTGCTTTAACGCTTCTTATTTTCTCCATCAGATCTCAGGCTAAATATAACAGCTAAATGTAACATTAGATCAGGGTAATATTCATAGTTAATTTCAGTAGTACAGATATTAACAGAAACCAGTTTGATTTTATTCCCTATTTAGGAAAAACAACCCACAGGTGAACTAATCACAACTTTCCCAAAGAAAACCTGAAGTCCTTCTTCAATTTGATTAATCCTTACTCTTTCACACCTTCCAGTGAAGCCCACTGCAATCTCAGGGGTTTCATTTCTTTTTGGACACAAGCAAATACCATAAAAGAATTTCTGTTTTGTTATAAACCACATGATCTTCCACTAAGGTGGGAGAAAAGATAGTTGGGACTATCCCAGTCCAATGACTGTTGGGAAAGGCATTGACTAAGCAACTGAAAACTGAGGGTTTGGGGTTTTTTGATATCTTGCTTCACTATATGAATGGAATATGACTTCATTTTTCCTAAATCATCACTATTCAGTCCTGATAGCATTTACATCATCAAATTTCCTGTAGATACTTGGAAATATTTAAATTTCTAGAGTAGCTGAGACAGAAAAACGTGCAGAGTCTGCAGCAGGAGGATAGGGAAAGGCTGTGCTGTTCCATACATTCCTCACTTAAACTAAATAAAGTCAAAGCACCACACTCATGTGACAGAAATGATACAGGCCAGAGGGAACAAGGGCTGTCTGCAAATAATCATCTTTATGGGACAACTGGAAACTAGACATTGAGCCAAAATGTCACATGACATACTGTCATGTTCAAAAGTAACTCAAGTTCTTCCATTTCTGTTTAATCAAATTTTCCTCATATATGGAAACTAACTACATCAGGTTTCTTCATGTTCATGAAATTGGCCATAGAACCTTCTTTTTAAAACACATGTATTTCCTTTGTATTTTACATAAAAAGGCAAATTTCTCTACAGGGCAAGTCAAAACACTAGAATCCAGCTCCTGTTATATGTGAACTTCTAGAGGAGCTTCTCAGCCATCACCAATTTTACATTTAAAAACACAACATAGCACAAAGAAACCTCCTAGTACAATCACCCCATAATTTTCCCAGTTACTTTTTAATTTTTTTTTTTAATATATTCAGGCTAGCTTGAGATTTCCTCTCTCTCCTCTCTAAGCTCTCCAATTTAGCTCTCTCTCCTCTTTAAGCTATTCCAATTCATATCTACAATTAAATTATTCTTTGGCACAAAAAAAAAAAAAAAACCCAAAAAAACCGAACTTTTGCATGACTGCCTGCTGCTGAGGGCAGTAGTCCTCATTTGCTGCTATTTGATCCAGATAATAGTTACCCCCAGTGAGAACCATTAACAAGACAGGCTCAGAGGGTGTGAGCTCCAGAAAGAACTAACTTAGTAATCAGGGCATGCTGCTCCAGATAAGACAGAGGAATAATTCTAATTGTGGTTTTCTATCTATCTCATTCATGCATCAGTCTTAAAAATTAAAAAAGACACATGACTTAATAAAAAATCCTCTTCTAGACAGTGAATTGCACTGAAGTGTAAGATTCTAATTTTTCATTTTCAAGTTTTCTTTGCCTTTATTAAGAATACATGTCATGTTAAACTTTGCATTTCATTTCCCCTGATAGCTTATAAAAGTGAGAATCCAACAGAAAAAAAAAAAAAAAATCACCTGGGCTGACCCAAATAAATTTCTTCTCTGTTTCTAGGAGTGTCAATGAACAACAAAATTGACAATTTCAGTATTTCACATAACAGAATTAATAAGGACTGAAACGATTAGTTGAACTGAGTTCTAGCTTTGCAAATACCAACAACACAGATTAAAACACAACCCCAGAACTGTGTGAGCATACTTAATAACTCTCACAGTTCTGCTTCTCACTAATGTGGTCAGCAGCTTTTAACTCAACCACTGCAGCTCTCTCACCTGCCTTAACAAATGCAATCCTGGCCCACTTACATCTATTCAAGGCATTTCTAGAGACATCATTATCTTGTCATCACTTTGATCATATCATCTTTTACTTAACACTTGGTTCCTTGGTTTCCCTACCATTTCAAACACCTTTTACTTGCTTTCAATTTCAAAACCCCTTGAAATTTCTTCTCTCATATCTAGCACTTTTCATATGTTATCATTATGGGTACTGAATCATTAATGCTGCTTTCTGAAATTAGAAGACCATTTGCACCTTCCCCTACACTATCCCTTAGGCTACCCAAAAAACTTCACCCATTGAAACCTTCCCATCAATTCTTGAAATACATTTCTGACAATACTTTCCCAGAAAACTGAGATAACAAGGTCACTGGTGTGCAGAGCTGAATGAGCAGTATTGATTCCCACACCACCACAATCTTATCACAGAATCATCAAGGTTGGACAAGATCAAGATAATTTCATCCAAATATGAACTCAGCACTGCCATAATTATCCCTAAACCACACCCCCAAGTGCCACATCCAGACACCTCTTGAACACTTCCAGAGACAGTGACTCCACCACTACTCTGGGCAACTTATCTCAGTGTCTGACTTCTCATTCAGTGAGGAAAAAAATTCATTATATCTAATCTGAACCTGCTGCAACTTAAGGCCATTTCCTCTCATCCTTTCACTTGAGACATGGCAGAAGAAACCAACACCCACCTCACTACACCCTCCTGTCTGGGAGTTGCAGAGAGCAAAAAGGTTCCCCCTAAGCATCCCATTCTCCAGGCTAAACAACCCCAGCTCCCTCAGCCACTCCTCAGATTTGAGTTCCAGACCCTTCCCCAGCTCCATTGCCATTCTCTGGACACCTTACTGCACCTCAGTGTAGTTTTAGAATTGTGGGGTCCAAAATTGAGCACAGCACTCAAGGTGGGGCCTTACTCAACAGAACACCTTCCCTCATAGCTCTTCAAAAACTATTCTGTTTAAATGTTCTGCTGGACACAATCTGAGTTGATGCTACAGATTCATATTTAAAACCCAAAAATTCTGTGAATATTGACCTCTCTTGATATTGATACTTCATTGTATCTTCATTCCACCAGATATTGAGACTTCATTGAAGAAACCCCCAGCCTTTAAACTCCTTTAGTACCTCATATTTGTTTCCACAATTCAAGAATTGGCACAAAATATGTGAAGGTACAGTAAATCAGAAAATTCAAAACTACAACAGGTTGTTCACACAGAGATTGTTTTGAATTTTGTGTGATGGCTGTATCTCAGCTCTAATGAATTTACTGCATGAAATCATGAAGTATATATTATTTTATGCAACAGCAGAGAAGAACATGGACAAACTGAAACACTAGTAAAATGAAATCACCTTTTACACTTGTACCCATAGTAGTAAGGGCAGGACTTCCAGTCTACTATGAGACATTCATTTAAACACCTTGCAGCCTCAAGTTCCCATGACAGATTCGGCCCTTTAACAAAATCAAGTTATTCCTTTTAAATGTTATTGGCTTTTTATAGGCTGTTAAAAGGCACAGAGCTCAGAGTGTTTATATTGCTCTGAGTCTCCCTGATTGTGTCCCATTCTGATAACCACCTGCCTGATGAAGCTTTGATCAGGGATGCATCTTCTGCAAATAATTCAATAGGAAACAAACATGCTACTGTTGTATTAAAAACAGAATGTGTACTGGGACCTAAGATTATTGGTCAGTGCAGGAATTTCCAAGCATCTGGTCTGTAGCTCACATTGCATGCAGTGAATTATATCCCAGTAATTGAGAATGATGAATGATTTGACTCTCTTAAATATATAATGAGGGAAAAACAGAACAGCGAGAGCCAAGATTTAGACAATTTTAGCCTCCAGGAAAAAAACAGTTGTAACCCAACACCACCTACAAATCTCAGTGGGTACTTTGGTGAGGTAGTATGTCATGTACCTTGGGTAATACATCTTGCATTGTGGGCACGAAGAAACACTAATATTGATCTTCTACACCATGAAAAACCATATGTAATGTCAAAGCATTTAGAGGTTTACACAATAAGGTTAAAAAAAACCCACTTAATCTATTGCTTGGAGACTTTTTCTGCACAGCATTTTATAAATCCCTATAAAAGGCAGAGGTATTAAAATAAGTGTTACAAAAGATTGCTAAATTGATCTGATACAATTTAATGTCACAATGGCAAGATAATACCTCTTCCTGAAAATATTTCAGTAGTACTATGGTGACATTACAAAAATACACAGTCAGCAGCATATCCTGAAGTTAAGAAGCAGGATAATTAGTAATTTCATGCTGGCATTTCACTGGGATATCCTGCTGTGCTAAGAGACTGACCGGGACCAACCTCCCATTCACACAGATCCTGGAGTCAGAGGTCAGCTCACTTCTGTTATGGTTTGTCTCTCTTCCCAGCTGGCCACCCTCCTTCCTGCTGCACTGAGTGGAAACAGCAAAATGCAGAACCTCTTGGGAGACTTTGGAAAAGATTGTCTGTAAAGCTGCAGAGTTCAGTACATGGATGACAAGGCAGCTTATGGAACTTGGGGGCATCAGCCTCAATTTATTATTTTGCAACACCAGATAAAAAAGAGGGAAAGGGAGTGAAAGTTCATACACAGTCCTAAAAGTTTCACTTAAAAAAAAAAAACATGCAATATTGCTTGGGTAATTTGGTTTGCATAGTAAGAGAGTGAAGTGGAAAGCAGAGAAATTGTGAACTGATAAAAAGAAGAAAGCTAAAACTGAAAAGAGATTTAAAATTACTAAGGTGAAATCCTCCTGGTAGTCTTCTTTCTTTTACCTGTTGTGTTTATTTGGTAACCAGTGGCTAAAAGCAGTTTGACTGGTCGAGTTTAACTGGTTGTTACAGAAATTCACATGTCTCTTTTGATGGTGGCTCAGAGACGTGCATGCTTAGCACTGGAGAAGATGAGTTTGTGAACAGTTTGCTGTTCAGTTCTGGCACAAGGACTGGATTTAAATATGAATGGGCAGATCTCCCACAGCTGACAGAAGTGCCCACTCACTCCACCACTGCTGCAGAGATGTTACCACCAGCTCCAGGGCCCCATTTTTCAGCAATTCAGAAAATGCATATTTATAACATTTTAACAACCCAATGAGTTAAAGCACAAAATGCTGGAATTACAGAGGAAGCAGCAGACACCAGTGGGCAGAGCCTTAATTCGATGCATCTGTATTGTGTTGTGGGCTCCATTGTTGGGCTCCATCCTGAAAACCCTACATTTGTGCTCTGAAAGGCAGCAGCTGCTTCCCATCTCCTCCAACATCCAAAGAGAGTTTTACGTTCAGAGCACTCACAAGCCAAGAACAAACATCTCTGATACTGGCTGATGGGGAGAGGATTTCTCTGCTGCTCAGCTAAACTACGCCTCAAATGAGGGAGGATTTGCTAAGGAGACACACTGTGCTACTAAACACATAGTCCAGTAGCAAGAGGCAGCACAAAAATTTTCCAATATTTCTAAATGCTGTGCTAGATTGATGAAACTTGGTATAGCACGTCCATATTTTCAAGACTGGGAACTAATTTTCACAACCAGAACGACAGTGTTCTTCCAGAGCGTTTTCTAATCTGCTAGTTAATGCAAAACAAAAGAAAACAATAGAGGAAAGTCATCTCTAAACTATTCTTATTCAACAAACTCTTAGTCATTGTCATGGCTAGCTTTTTCTTACAATTTCTGATTTGTAGTTGATTTACCTCTTTTTTTAACAGAACCATTTACCCAAGCATATTGAAGGACACAGCTATGAATGAAACAAAGACACACCTCCCTTTTTGCTTTCTAGATAAGCCAATTTTTCCTTCTGATCTTGAACCTTTGTGTCAATACCTTTCTTATTCACCCATTAATCAATTTCCCAAATACTTCAGTTCCTTCTTCCCAGATACCCCTGACACACGTATCTGTAAAACATATTGAATATCTTCTGTAAAATCATCTCCATTTCCCAAAACTACTTATAGAAATTGATGATTATAGAAAATGATTATAGAAAAATGGTGAAAAGAATGGCTGGAAAAGAAAGGAAACAAGTATTTGGAACAAAATTGTGCATTTGTGTACTATCATGCACCACTTTTCTCTCATTTCCTCTGTTTTTTTAGAACATGCATGTTTATTTGTTGCTATATAGAACCTGGCACCATGGGACTTTCAAAGAACAAGTGTGATACTTATTTACTAGCACAATGCAAACAATGTTGATGACTGATTAAAACAAAATAGTTTACTGTAAATGCTGCATTTACATTCCTGGTCCCAAATCTGGCATCTGCCAGTGTTGTACCTAACCCTTTCAGAAAGGAGAATTCTGAGATGTTATTTACCAAAGTCAACCTAATAGCCAAATTGTATGACTATATCTATGCTTTCATCACATTATTTTGTCTTTTGCTATTTACTTTTTTGTTGCAAACACAAAAGCAATATTGTCTAGATGTGAGAAAAGGAAGTCAGATGCCAACAAACACCACAAAAAAAAAAGCCTAAACAAAACCAACCACCTGGTAATTTACCCATTTGTGCATTTTCCCCAGAAGATTTTGTAATTCATAAATGAATGAGAAGCTACCAGAGTTCTATTTCTACAGGCTTTTATGCTAATTGAGCTTGCTCTAAACATTTTCATATATCACATCAAGTATTCAATGAGGTGCCAAAGCACTTTGTTAACAAACTTATTTCCCAGATGTGGCTAAAGCAGGGACAGAAGGCTTGAATGTTCTAACATACCTAACAATTCAATTACAGTTATCTTATGGTGCCATCACATATTTTTCTTCAACAATCAAACAACCTCAGCTGGAAACTCCAAGCAATAACACAAATAAAGGACCATCTGGCAAGAATAATTAAGGAAGGCTGGAAATAAAACATTAATTAGTTGTGTAGTCCAAATGACCTTCAAAGGCCTTATGATGAAATTATATCCAAAACAGATAATCATTTATTTCATGTTACAGTTATATTTAACTAAGCATGAATAAATAATAATATCATTTTAGAATACTATTACTCTGTTATTGACTAAAACTGATTTTGTAATTGTCTTATTTTTCTATAACAATAAAATTAAAATGGAAAGCAACCTACATCAGTTTAGAAAGGCAGCCTTGGTTTTCCCCTGTTTCATATCAACGAGACAGATAAATCATGCTTGCCTCAAAATTTACATAGCAAAGGGATAGAATGGTTTGCCAGGACAATATGCATGCAGCTAATTGCTTTTAAATCATTTACATTTTTTTTCCCATCAATTTTGGAAGAAAAAGAATGGAAATCTACAATTACCTGCTTTCTGATCTATGAAATTAAATGAAATGCCAAATACTAAGGCTTCTTAAAATCTCTTCTGGACAGAAAGATACATGGCTATCACAAACAAGATATCTTTTCAAACCTTTCAAAATCTTTGCTACTTTTACTGTTGACAAGTTTAGTTGCAATTAAAATAAATCAGCATTTTTCCAGTGTAATCTGCAGGTAATGGTGGTCTTCATGATCCTCAAAGCAATACAGTGTGAAAAGAATATTTGAACAAAATATAACCAAGTCATCAAGAAGAAGAAAAGTGCTCAGTAGTTCCTCTGTTTTTGTACCTTATCCAAACTGCACTTAAAATGTGTGTATGAATTATTAACAAAGTTGCATCTGTATATTTTCTGGGTTTGGTTTTTTAGTTGCACATTATTGGAAAAATATGCTAAGGCAATGGGTTTTTAAAGAGGACTATAATTAAGATACATTAATTACTTTATTTTATTATTGTACAGAATTGCCATCCAGCCAATAAGAATAGAGTCTTCATTATTTGGTGGAGTCACCTTCTCCTCATCCCCAGGCTACAGGACATCGAATGGATTATCTTGGAGCACAGCCAAGAGCACATCCTTTAGCCACAAGCCAGACAATGACAAAGCTCCTGAAAGTCTCAGACATCATCTGGATAAGCAGGCACAGGGGACAAATTCATCCTTTGGGAATTTGAAGACCAGATCCACTTATGAAGACCCATTACTGACAAAAGAACCACAGGAGTCCCCAAGGCCAAGGAAAGCCAGATGAATTTTGCTGATATATTGTTGTTTCCAATATATTTTATATATATTTTATATATATATATAATATTATTCTATATATTTTGCTGATATATTGTTGTTTCCACTACTGAGCTGTGCCTAACACAGCATGTTGTTCACTACATCACTTGGTAACAAAGAGCACCAAGATCAGAAAGAACTATAACATTTTAGAAGCATATTCATTTACTCTAAATGTCTTTCTCTGCTGTCATTACTTCATAAGGAAGGCAGAAGCAGTGTAGCAGTCATATGTGATACTGATAAAATTAAAACATACTTAATTTCTTTTATGCAAAAGATGATGGTTCAGGAAAATGCCACATATCTCACAACAGTCACTCAGTTCTGTCAGAAGAATTTGAACTAGCAAGCCAAAGCTTGAGGACTGGATCTAAAATGTGATATGGCTAAGGATTCCTTAGTATGGGGCAGTAACTCCACTGGGTTTAAGGGTATTCAATTGTAAGATTTTCTACATACTATTTTCTTACTAACCAGTGGTCAATTAAATTCACTGTTCCAGGATGATTTCTAGGAGCTTTAAGTGACTGAGCTTAACTTCTAGGACTGTGGAAGCCAATCTAAATCCAAACACGTGTATTGCTAAGCCTTTGAACCATCCAGTTAATAGGTCACTGCTTAATATGGTGGATTGAACAAAGCACTGCTAGAGGAGCTAAAAAACTGCTTTTGTGCTGCATGAAATGGGAAAATCTGTCTAGGTGAAGTCCTCTGAGCACAGCAATGATCATTTGCCAAAAATAATAAAAATTGATGGTAATTATGGCATATCACGCATCAAAAAATTGGAATTGCTAAATATGCTTTAATAGCTGAATTGTTCCAATAAAAAGTACAAAGTGGTTTTATGTATAACTTTTCCCTGACAAAACAGCTATTAAACATTTTTCACACTTTCACTTCACATCTACATTTCAGGTGTCATTAGCAGTGACCTCGTAACAGGAAAACACTAAATGGCATTTGTCAGAGCTGGCAGTACAGTGGAAATAAGAGAAGCAGAGTTTTTACCCCTCTCTCTTCCCTGACCAAAGCTGGGAGCTGCACTGTGCTATGAACACCCCAGATCTTATTTTCTCCAGCTCTAACTGGAATGCTAGCTCTCATTTTTGTGCAGAAATTTGAGATATTTGACTGAAAAGTGATACATACAAAATTCTTACTTTTCTTAATCTCTGTATGATATTGTAACTCTCCTGGGGGAAAAAAAAAGGTCCTTTTTTTGTATGACAAATATATACACACAGATGTAGATACAGGCACACACTATAGTGATACTACAGTTATATAAGGTACAAGATCAAGTGTCTTATGTCAATTTTCTATCAGAGTTCCTCAACTGACATCACCAAAGCTCTATTCTTTAAAGATTTTTCTCTTTTCCTTCTTACACATGAAGAATGAGAGGAAATCCAAAATGTACCCAAAAACTACTGGAAATTTTCCCTCTATTTATTACTTAATATTAAAAATGTTGATTTTTTTTCAACTTCTGGACATAAAATTCTGTAAATATTTCTGTATTACTTTGATTTTGAGAGATTGATGTCCAGAAAAGTTCTACAAGTGACAGTTACCTCAATGTTCTTAAATATTTTAATATTCCAAACTAGAATTTCTGCATTTCTTCTTCAGTAAGAATACAAATGGAGGTATCAGTAAAATAATCCACAAAATAATGTTAGGCAAATATAGTTAGGCAAACTAGTCCAAACACATGCCTTTAAAATACTGCAACCTAACTAGAATGGTTGTACTTTAAAATAACAAAATTAATATAATTTCCTACTACTCTAGCATAATATTTATTGCTCCTACTGTCACAGAATTTCCCACTTTTATAATGCCTTTTTTTAACCTTAGAAAATCACTGAGATGAAAATGGGACTCTTTCACCCACATCCTAAAGGTTGTAAATTTTTTTAAAAATACACATTTTGCAGAAAAAAATGAGAATTATTTTCTCATAATGGAAAATACTACAGTTCTATATTCTATCCAAACAGAAAATACCAAGATTTTTTTAGTGTGAAACTATCATGCATCCATAATGGTATCAAAATATCCAAGAGAAATTAAATATTCAGACCACAGCTAGAACATACTGAGAAATTTTAAAAAATTAACTCAAGGGCAGATGCTTAAACAGAACACAGTCCAAAACCAAACAGTTTGGGCCAGGTCCCTGTTAACTGTAAGTATTCTAATTACCGAGACAGATGATGTTTCAAATGAATGTAAGCCACTTTGGCTGAGGCACAATTCCTAAATGTTGTATAATTTTATTTTGCCTTTTTACATCTACAACAAACAGTCACCACCAAAGCAAATTCTACCAAGAAGTAAAACATTAAGTAAAGGATTCCTATTGGAGGAAGAATAGCATATGCTTTGTGGTACTGAGCCTGGAGCACTGGTCTGCAGTTTGGGACCAAAACCCAAGGTTATTCTCTGTATCTCACCACTTTCTCTGTCTTGCTCATCTCTTTTTTTTTTTCTTTTTTTTTTTTCCACTTTTATTTTGGTTTGGTTTTTGTTTTCTGGCCAAATAATTTACCATAGCAAGGAACCACAAGAGCTGCATTGCTCTCAACAAGTAAATAGTATGGCTGAATCCAGAAGGTCAGCTGGGATTCCAGGTGGTCCCTGATGCAGCCCCACAGTCCAGCACAACAGGTCTGATCCCAGAGGGAAGAACCTGCTCCTACTCATGGCCTTGTGTTTTCACAAAAGCTGCAGAGGAGTTCTTCCTCACCAGGAAAGTTCTGGTTCTCTATTCCAGTAAGGCAGGAGAATGTTCCTCTCCCACAGACACTGCATTAATTCAGCTGCTTAGACAACCAACAGGAACAGACCTTCTGGGCACCAGGGAAATGCACTCTTGTGCATATTTGTGCATTCTGCTACAGGTGGGCAGTCAATACAGAATTCACTTACAAATGAATATGTATCCTGGGAAATATTGTCCACCACATTGGCATCACTACACGTTCACACATCTTACAAATGGTCACTAACTTCATCTGTTGCCACTGAGACCAGACTGCAGATATCCATAGATGTCAACAGGAGCAAGAGAAACAGAGAAAGAAACCACTTTCATGACTATTATGAGAAGATGTTAATCTACCTGCAGAATGTTATCTGTCAGTCCACTAATTTCAGTAGAATCCATTCTTGATGAAGTTACAGTTTCCTGAGATCTTGGATACCTTAGGCTTAGCCCTCTTTTACTTCTGAGTCCTAACAGAATTCTTGCATTCAAAAGAAACTTCTTAAAGTTTCTTAAATGTTCTATAAGCCTTTAAGAAGTAGCTTTAATAAGAGTATTTTACATGGTGTTGAGAATTATGGAAAGAAAATCACTGTTCAGCAAGAAAAATTAATATCTGGCACATTACCAGAAAGCCCACTGCAGATCTGTGCAAGGTAATTTGGCACAATATTCCTTCTGCCTGGAAGAGTTGATGGGCTCTCTCTCATTAATGAAGGTACACGGATGGTGTGATAACCTTTCAAAGAATTCTGTACTGACAGAAATCTGCAAGCCAATAAACAACCCCAAAATTTCACTCTTCAGTCTTCACATTGTCCCCTTTGTAGAACTCCACAGAGCAGAGTAGCAGCCAAATTCTTGTTTGATTCATCTCATTTCCTATTGGGATTTAATAATCTACTCTAATGCTTTATTTTGATTTTCAAGTGTCAGCCTGAAATGGGTTCAGCCCTCTTAAAAGTGGATGAGTCCACAAGCATTAAAATAGATCAATCATATCACAACTTGCAAATTTGATCCAGCTTTCTTATATGATTGGTGTGCATCAGAATTTGATATTTTCTATTCTCATAACACATAAACAGCAATTGCTTCATAAACTGGAAACACAAGATATTTTGCTAATTTTGCAGAAAAATTACCAAAACTGATATGTGTAATTGAAAAAAGTGAGATAGTCACTGTATGCAAAGGTAACTGCAACTAAAAAAATTTAGTTCATTGTGGTATTTTCAGTAAGTTACTTTCACAAATGAAAGTAAAGTTTAAAAAATTATATTCAAAAGTAGCACTCAACCATTTTCCTGCACAATGCAAAAAGCCTTGCTGGTCAGTTACAGTCTTTAACTACTTTTCCCAAAGTAAACTGATGTATGATCACTTGAATTTTCTTAATGCAAAGAAATAAAGTTTTTTATTCCCCATAATTTCATCAAATTTTAATTAGGGTAGATTTTTTCCACATTTAACACTTCAAAGTGAATTTTTCCAAGAGTGCATACACTTCAGATAAAATGTACTCTTTTTTTCCTAAGAATTATAAATACACATTTTACCTGCACATTAGAAACAACCTATTTTTTACAGTCAAAGAGGATACTGTACTTTAATACCTTAGAGATAAAGTAGAAATTTGGCAAGGGGGATATGAATATTATGACTTTTGCTTTTTCCTGAGAAAAAGGTTAAAAATCTGTGATCAGGTTATAAAAGACTGTCTTAACACCAATATGAAGGACATGAATTATGTAGGAGCTTGAGCAACCTACATTCAGGAGTTCTCAGCTTGAGTCTTTTGAGGTCTTATAACATATGGGTCTGCATTAAACTCTCTCTTCAGCACCTGTGCTCAGCAGTACAACAGTGGCAGAGTGCCACAAGTCCTTCATGTCATGATGACTCCTCTCTAATGGTAGATTATTTCGCAAAACAAAATGGTCACTCAGTTCACTTGTCTGTTACAAATTTCACTCTCTTTTCCCTTTCACACAAATTTCTTTCCAGACAGGTGTGCCAAGAGACTCTCAAATCTCTATCCAGGAGATAAAACATAATCTTCCAGAAATCTTAATACATATCCCTCTTGACTTTATTACTATATTGCTGTAATATTCCTTTACTAAGATTTTCTTTGCTTCTATTAAAACTACATGTCACTAGGCAGAGAGAAATTTGCACTTTTGGAGTGCACAATACTTGAGGAAGATCAAGCCCACGGTAGCAGACGTTTCCCTCAGATAAGATCGATATCAAGGATCCTCTGGAGCCCTGGCAGCATTTTAAAGTGTGGCTGTTAATGGTTGCCAAGAGAAGTATGAGGGAAGCATTCTCTTGGAGAGTAAATTCAGTGCAGCACTCTCCTGGTACATAAGAATATTTTGCCCTCTCTCAGCCAGAGTCAGAATGAACACCAACAAACAGGTAGGGAAAAACTTAAAATGAGTGATAGTGTCCAAGGGTGGAAAGCAGGGAAAAAAAATTTGTTCCACAAAAGGCCTTCCCAAATACCACATTTTATTATGAATGTAATTACTTCTACTCTATAATACTTATCTGTCAAAAAAATTATATTAACACTTTTGAATGTAAAGTTTTACCTGATTTATGCAAAATACATATGCCTGATTTTGATAACTTAATGAACTCATTCTAACAGCTGAAGAGCTGCTGTCATTTCATCTGAATTTACTGAATTTTAAATAATTATTTTTAATGCAATGAATTTTATAGCTTTGCAATGTAATTCATTTCAAATGTATCCTGAGGTATCAGAGTGATTACAGCACAACCCATCACATCCAACAGTCCTAAAGAGGGCAGAGAGAACAAACTCTTCATAGTAAAATTTTTCCCCAGCATCTCATATTTTGTTAAAGTAAACTCACACAATTAATCTGACTAGTGCACCACAGATATTTAAGTCCAACTCATTCTGACTTTTCATTCCCACACGCATCAGTGCCAACACATCCAGTGCTCTCTGATAGCTCTAAGAACCTATTCCTCTTTTACAGTGCATTGGTAAAATGCTAATGATAATGAGTCAGATCCTCCTTGATGTAAACCATAGACGTCTTTCTGTTAACTTAGAATCCAACAGAGTTTCCACTTCAAAAGCATTTTCATTGCTTGTTAATGCTGGCAGAATTCAAAATATGGTGATTTGATGAAACAGCTGTTTTCAAGATTAACAAATTAAATTACTTTTAGTGTATGTTAGCCTACAAAGGGACACTTGTGAAGTAATTTGTGAGTGTTAATTTACATGAAATAAGTCGTTCTTATAGCAGACATCCCACATCAATTCTCATAAATCCAGAATACTGTGTAGCTTCTCAAAGTATACTCAGCCCACCAAAAAACACTGAAGCAGAGAGCATTTCATCAAATCAGCTATTCAGAAATCTGTTTCTAAAGTTTAGTCAACATTGGTCCCAGGGGAACTATCCTTTAATGCTCAGGTGATATTCAGCTGAAGTTCATTATCTTTTATGCTTGTTTCCCTTCAAGCATTCCCTTTCCATTCAGTGAAAGACCAACCATTACAAAAATGCTTCCTAGTGAACTATTTTTTAGCCATTTTTCTCACAACCATCCAACAGTTTGCCTCTAATACAGCCTAAATTACAAAATACAAAATCCACAAAGTTACATAGACTTTCTAGGAAAAAAAGGGTCTTTAAGAAAATGCTGACTGCAGAAAGCACAGAAGCCACCTTGGAAACAAGATAAATGAAATTTCTTTATTTCTATCTCCGCAACTCATGTCATTTTCATGTAACAGATGGAAGCAAACCAAGAATGATTTTTTTCCCCCCCACTTACTGTCCAATCTTGCATATGAACAACAACCACCACTATCCCCACCACCTTCCTACACCATGCTTACGCCATTGTACAAACACTTTGTAGAACATCCTTGTAGCTATCAAACTTCTCAGGGGGATAGGTGAGGTTGGGCAGTGCCAAGATAGTTTAAAGAAGTCCCCCCCTCAGCACAACAATCAGCTGCTGCCCAGGGTCACCTTGAGGAGTCAATAAGTTGGGTGGAACAAACGAGTAATGACAAGTTAAATGTAGCAGCCACTTACTTTTTCCAGACATGGTGAAAGCCAACTCAGTCAATGAGCCCTCTTCCCCCAAAATAATTAGCCCCACCTTAGCCTCGCTTACTTAAACAATGATTTGCAAGCCCAAGTGATTCTGACTGAAATGGGCCAAGTGAGCCCTGGCAACCCACTCAGCACAGCTGGGAGCAGGGTAACCCCAGCAGAGGCAATGAGGAGCAACTGGGCTTAGAAACAGGATTATAACCTTTCCACTAGCACAGCTGGACCAGAACAGATACATTTACATGTGAAAGACTGATCATCATTCTTAAACGAAGAATCAATACTGTGCATTCCTGATGTGGTCATCCAATTCTCAGTCAGCCACTCACTCCATATTTGTAAAATAAGATCAAAAATTCAACCTAAACTTTTCTCTATTACACCTTCCAGGCATACCTATAGTGTCAATCAAGCAATCTTTTAACTGTGCTATGTCTTAAAATTCAAGCACATATTGTATGTACCCGAGTAAAATTTAAAGTATTGACAAATAACATTTATTTTGCTTCCTTCAACACAGATATGAACTGTAAGCTTTCAAGCATACAGCATTGAGTGTAGAACAGTATAATTAAGAACTATATATTAGAAACAAAATTATTTTTGTGATCTCATATTAGTTCTCTTTCTTGTGTTACTCAGTTTGTATTAGTCTGCTTATTTAACAACTCAATCTCATGGACAATTAAACAATGCTCACAGAGGTATACGAATGTCCAACCCAATCAGTTCCACCTTATTAAACTCTTCTTTCATTGTTTTGTTGCATCCTGAATTACACAGTCAATATGGTCTCTTCAATAGGGCTACACTGCTGAACACATTTTAGAAATAAAATCTCAAACTTGATAGATTTCACTATCAGAATAAGCTGCAGCTGGTCTTTTAAGTGTAAAGCAAGATTTTTAGTTGTTTGGGTTTTTTTTTTTCCCAAGAACTTCCACAGTCTTTCCTTATTTCATTTCTGCAGTGATTTAAAAATTGCAGAAATAGAATTCTTGAAATCACTGCTGTCACCTCAGAGGTATCAGAGTTTATGGTAAAACACAAACTCACAATCTTCCTAGCATCAGCTGCTGTAGAAAGTTATTTACTGCACTATATGGAGGCACTAATCTTGTTATCCATATTCCTGTTGAAAGCTGGTGACATTCACTGTCTTCCCAACCACCATGGCATGACATGCAAGTCAGTTTGAAAACCGTGTCACAATACCTCGACAGCAAAATAAACATTGATTCTTTCCATAGGTAACAGCAGAGAGAGACTACAGAAGACAACTTTTACTTTCCTTCAGAAATGCCATAATTTCTTTCAGTTTCTGTCATTTCTATACCAAAGACAGACACTCTCTTACTGTATATTTATTTTGGAGTAAAACATTTCTGAATTATGAATCTCAGAATGAACTACATCTGGGAATGGTATTTCAAATGAAATATCTTTGGCCATCACAAAAGTATTGGTTAAAACCCAAGGAACTTTAATGCCACTTTATCTTTTCATTATGGGCAAATGGTTGTTTTTCTAAATTATGATAAGAACAATACCTCATCTTCTGATGTTCTTTATTTTGGGGAAAATCACCTAAATTTATGAAACAAGAAACACACAGCACAAAGCCAAATTAAATTATTTATAACTTATCCTACATTCCTCTCATTTTGTGCAGTAGATGAGTGATCTGAAATTTGTCAAAGGAAAGGTATAACTCTCATATTTAGTTATAGCAGCATACATCAGTGACAGGTCATGCCTCTTTGCAATAGAGACCTTTAAGTGATACTAAATGAAACTATTATATACATACCATATTTCAAGTGACTGCCAACATTAATGCATTGTTTCAGTAATAACCATGAATCTACAGTGACATATTTGGGCTATTTCTCTGTGCAGTTATAATAAACTTTTGTCCAAGAGCATTTAAGACTGTAGTTCTCATTATCCTTGTTGTGTGACCTAGAAGAGTCCTTGGCAATCAATATTCTGACACAGAAGTTCACAGTTCAAATCTGCCTTTCAAGTTGTCCCTTGAGACTACTTGTAGTGATCCCAAGTCTTTTCTGACAGCTGTGTTGAGGTTCCCTGATTATAAATTCCTATCTTCTAATCTTTTCACTGGAAAGGGCAGCTGCAAGTAATGGCAAGTTAATTGCAGCATATGACACAAATTCAAATAAATGCTTTAAAAGATTTGCAATCTATGCTTAAAAGAACAATTTGGTGGCAACAATTTCAGTGTAAATCTCCAAGTGCTGAAGGGGTCTAAGTTGTTCCTAAACAGTGCAGAAGTAGAAAAAAATTGAAGTACATTTTATGGTATATAGGTCTCAGTAATTGTCATTGCATGACAGGGTTTTTGCTACACCAGTGAAAATGAAATTGTTCCACACACAACCTGGCAGCCAATACATAGCTCACTCATGGAAGGAGACCAACTCAAACTAATGACAACCTACTGCTAATATATTTCAGTATTTTCCAGAGCTATGGGACTGCAAAAGTGTGTGATATTTGAAGCAAAATAGGTTATACTGTGGTACAAAAAGGCAGAAAAACAGAAAAAAACCCTGTCTGTAATGATTAGAAACATAATAGAAGCTATACAAACTTACTGTAGTTATTTGCACTTGCAATTATTTTCAAGTAAGCTAAGACAACTGTAATAGAGACCTGTCAGCTGCTGTCCGACCTCATGATCAGACACATCAGATCTCATAAACTAAGAAAATGCAAGAATAGATGGGTATGTGCATAAAAGAAGAATGATGCACACTTTTGGAGGAGGTGACATTTCAATGCCTAGTGAAGGACCAAACCAATGGCCCACCAAGGAGCCATTAGGATGATCCAGTCTGACTTGATCCGTAACATACCTTAAAGAATTGCCCCCAGTAGTTTATGCATCAACCACACAACATTTATTTAGTGATAGAGAACCCCTGAAACCTTTGAGAAATTCTATTTCTCTTTATAGGATCCTGCTATACCATTTCCTGCTACATTAAAGAACTCAACTTAGAGCTAGTAATTTTCTTTCTAAAGATGAGATAAACTTTAACCAGCTCACCTTAACCTTCATTCTGTTAACTACATTGAGATCTTCAGCCTCTTACAAGCACTTTTTCAAACCTCAGACAAATTTTCATCTCTCTTCTGTTGATCCCTTTACAATTATCCAGCCAAAGATGTTTCAGGTAAATATTAAAGGAAAGGAGCAGACATGATAACTTGATTAATGGACTGTAACAAAATTTTTAAGAACGTATGCTATGGATGCATTCTCTAAATTATTGTGTGCTTTACTGTGGGACTTTAAATTTCAGACCTAATATTACACACCTTCATTTTAGACCTTTGTAGCTCTTAAGGTTTTTCTGTCTAATGTTAAAAAACAAAATGAATAATGGACATTGGGCTGCTTTTCAATAAACAAGACAAATGCTGAGGATAAGGATAGAGTTTTAAGGGCTTAAAGCAGTTCTTAGTTCTTCAGCAATTTTTGTAATTTCTGCAGTATATTTTTAAATTATTCAGAAACTTCTGATAGCAATATCAATTGATGTGTAGGTGAACTAACATACATTGCAGTCAAAAGCAAAAGTACACCAAAATCACCCTGTTTAATGACATTTTCACAAGGCCTTTCGATGGCATCCAGGCTTCCTTCTGTTACATAAGAAAGAAATAGATACAATTTTTTCACTCAAATCTGTGAAGGGAGCCTTTGCCAGAAGCTGAAGTTCTGGTCTCTTACACATCATTGCCCTGGAGGTTAAAGTGATGTAAGAGAAGTCAAAACCTGTAGCAAGAAAGGGCATATTTCCCTGTTCCTGTCCTATGTGGGTGCCCAGAAAACAAACTGACCAAACTAGGTGCTGGCTTTATGAGTCTCAAGTAAGCTCTTTTTAAAGAGATGTACTAGATGTACTAGTACAACCAACCAAACAAACATAAACCAGACTATACTAATGTTTCAGTCTGGCCTCACTTCTCCTCTTTTATAGTTAGTATAGTTTAAAAAAACCAACAAAAACACAAATCCCAAAACCACACAGCCAACAAATCAAACAAACAAAAAAACCAACCAAACAAACATAAAAAAACCACAAACCAAACAAGTAAACTCTACCCCAAAACAGTGAGATAAACAGGATGTCTTCTTCTGAAACCTTTCAATACAAGGCAGGAGACAGATGATGACTAAAGCTATCAGGAGAGTCACGCCCCCTCATTCCCCCAAGGAATGCCATGAATTCTAACACTTGGAAATGAGTAGGATGCACAATAGTAGACAGTCTACTCAGAGATCTCAGCCACCTCAGCCCAGCTGCACCAGGGCATCTGCTACTCTGATTCATTTGCAGGTTTGGAGAGATGTTACCCATGAGC
Source organism: Urocynchramus pylzowi (assembly GCA_013397555.1). NCBI lineage: Eukaryota > Metazoa > Chordata > Aves > Passeriformes > Fringillidae > Urocynchramus > Urocynchramus pylzowi. The sequence continues at coordinate 755,053 of VZRH01001705.1, forward strand.
TTGCTGGAACAGCTTGTCCAAGGTGTGTACTCTTCAGAAAATGTACAAAACTTTTTCACTTTCATTGTCATTTAAAGGTACTTTTTTGGTAACAACTTTCAGATTTTTCAAACTCCTTTCTTGAAACTGTTGTGTGTGAGGGAATTTTTCTATTGTGTGATTTGAACAGCATTTTTTTTAAAAAGAAAATGTTGCTCAAGTTTGCTGAGTAGTAGATCTTCAGCAGAAAATTGAGATAGTTTTATGTATTTGTTTGGATGAAAAAAATAACTAAAAAGAAGCCTTTTGAAGGATCTAAACATCCCAATATGCCATTAGTAATGCAATTAGTCATACCTCCTTTATGGCCCTATGATTTCAAGGGAACAGTGTAGGAGAAAGAAAAGTTCAGGACAACAGTGCAGCAACAGAACATCTGTAAATTAGCAAGTATTTTTTATTAGCTAATTAGCAACTGGAAAAGTAGCACATGCAAATATTCTAATGGAATAACTCCCACTAGCATGCATTTAAATGGCATTCACAAAATAAGCCAAGAGCACCTGAGGTGTTAAAGCTTTAAAATTGCGTATTTTAGCAAAACAGAAGAATAAGGCTAATGAGTTAGGGGTATATTATTCTTATATGCTTATAATAATCCCTTAGCTAGCAAGTTTTAATTTTTTTTTCCAAGGTGTTATAAAAATTACAGAATAAGTATTAGTCAGAGGTACCTTTTCAGTTATATCTTCAAATACCAGCAGGACTAATCCTCAGGTAAAATAGCAAAAGCTTAATGCTATCGTATTTCATTTCAAAGGGTTTGAGTAAGGAAATAATTTCAGATGATTAAATCAGCTCATTTTGAAAGAATTTGCATGGAATAATTGCACTTGTTACAAAAGTTTGTTGCATTTCTCACAAACACCTGGGAATCTTTCCATCAAATTAAAGGCATATTAAAGAAATTGGCCCTGAGTTCTGGAACTCAGCAATTAATAAGTGAGTTGTTGAGCACCACAGATGAGTTTCTTTGTCCTGACCTTGAGCAAGGAGTCATTGTGAAGTATCATCACTGCATTTATACTGTGAGTACTGTAGGAAGACTGTGTCCCTCACACTTCATCATGCATCACTGAACTGTAACAAACTCTGACAGGTATAGAGTGTATCTCTAAATATTATGACACTCTGCTAGTGACAGCTGGAAAAGAAAAGCTGGACACAATCACAGTTCTCACATTTACTGGAAAAGATGAGCTGCCATCCACAGCAAACATATTTCAGGAAATGCTAATGAATAAATTTTAAAAAAAATTTTAAATGTCTCATTTCCTGACATTTTAAAATGCAGAAAAGCACCAGTTACAATTGCAGATGCTTTTACTTGCCAGCAATTAGTCTTCATGTCTTCTGTGTAACATCGTCATAGAAACCACTGCTAAAAATCCAACAACCCCCTAAAAATCTAGAAAATTCAATAACCTTGCTCAATTAAAAAACAAACCATGGTAAAGGTCACTTGCCAAAGCAATAATGTTTGCATAATACTTGCATATGAGGATTCAAGCTTGGAATGTCACAAAAAGTATTCCAAGAGTACACTTTTGGCAAATTGAGTTTTCTCATTAACCATAAGTATTTCTAAAGTAATTTAATTAAATATTCATTTCAAAATGAGAAAATTACGTTCAAGTACTGCATCTCATATAGATGACAAGCACACAAAGGAGAACTGCATCTTCCCACCAGTGCTCATTTCAGCTTACAATTCCTCTTTAATTATTTTGATGAGTGTGCATTTAATTCAAAGCTTACAGTTCTGTAAGTTCAATCACTCTGTTCAAATATAAATGCTCTGAGATGTACTGACATCTACTCTTTTGTAGTTCAACAGAAGGACACTTCACCCAAAGAAATATCCTGATATTTTCCAAAATAACTTTAAAATCTTGGACATTACAATTTCTCTCACAGCCAACCAGGTATGTGCTACACACATCTGTTGTACTCAATGCTCTCTTAAAAGCTGCTGCTTTACTTGCATGATAAAATATAGAGATTTTCCTTAATAAAAAAGAATATTTATTTCTAAAAATGATTACTAAACCATAGTTTAATTCCAGAAACATAAGTTTTTAATGCAGCTATGCAATAAACCAGCATGCTGGAACAACCCAAATTTTTAATCATTACGAAGTGAGAAATGAGCATTCCAAAGGCTTCTATTTATGCTTTCTAATTATTTTTTTTTCTAAATGCATTTTTGTTAGCATGGAGATACAGTACAAAAAAATTATTCAGAAGTTAAAACAATTATGAGTAGCAGTGGCTGATTTTTGCAGAATCAGGAACAGCTTGGTTTAATAGTATCAGATAATTATATTATATTATTAGATTTATTGCTTTTAAATTTTTTTATTAAAAAAAGTTTAGTCTCAGGGAGTATATATATGACCACAAATACTTCTTTTCTGTCTTACCTCAAATGTAAATTCTTGTAATTTACATTATACTAAACATTCTGCCAAATCATTACATTTGATGCTTCATAGATTTTACTCAGAACTATCTCCAAAAAAATTCTTCTGGGATACCTTTTCGTATATTTTATGAATGTGTATGGGGAAAAAAAAAAAGAAAAATAATTTAACTGTTTAGGTTGTTCCTTTGATTATTAGGTATTTAAAAGGAGATTAATTTCCTGAGAATTCTAATTCTGCTTTTTGGTTTTCTACTCAGAGAAGCTGAGGTTAAACACTTGAAACTCCAATCTGACTTACTGACCTTGCCAAGAATGTCAAAACATCTCACCTTTGAAGAAAATCACTTCAATTTTATTAACTTATGAACATTTCCAGCCAGCAGACCTGAATATGTTGACAGCACATTTCATACTATTTGGGGCATGAGGTATTTTTACTTACAGCTATTTATAATTCTGATCTGGATGCAGGGAAAAGAAATGGGATGGTTCATTTAATGTCTTCAGCAAAAGCAATGTCTAAAGGGATATTTACTAGGAATGCTTCATCTTAAGTTCCCTGCACATCCATAGAATGTTATGGGTTTTTCCTTCCTTTTAGCATTTTTCACTAAACCTTCCTTATTCCTCAGCAAATGGAGTTGAGAGAGAATTAATAATAAAGTAACAGAGAGACAAATAAATCAAGTGTACATTAGAGGTAGCAGACAAAGTCAGTCCTGAATCTTTTCCAAGACCTTTCCTTTTCTTTAAGTTCCTAATGCTAAACTTAAAATTCCCAACACACGCTTTTCAAAAGTGTTCAGGATCCAACAAGTTGGACAAACAGGGGTAGATCAAAGTGGAAAGCAGTGAAGAGCAGAACAGTAAAAGAATGGAGGAGGAAAAGAGGTAAAAAATGTGTGTACAGAGATATGGAAACAGTAAGCAGGTAACACTCAGATCTTTACTCCAACTTACTGGATATGGTGATGTATTATTGTCACATCTCTGTAACCTACCAATGCTTGAAGTGCTTTGAGTCTTATGGTTTAAAAGATCCTAAAGAAAAATTAATCCCTGAGTCAACAAGAGCCAAAGAACCAGACTGTTAAAGCCCCTCATTTTCCATTGCTTGTTCATCTTTTCCATATGAATTAAACCCTAAATGAGGAACATCCAATTCATTTGTTGAGTGAATTCATACAAATTCATCAAACAGCAGTAGAACATCAAGAGAGCTGGTTTTTTTCAGACTCTATACGATAAATCCACATGCTTGACTGCTCTGAGTGTAACAACATTCTTAGCAATTAGATGGCCACATTCTCCTTAAGCAGATGGAACAGAGGTTAATGACACTTGAAACTGCCATATTAAAGGCATTTTTATGGTGACCACTTGTTTTATTCACTTCAGTGCGGTGGAAAATGGAGTTTGACAGAAATGACAGGTGACCTGAGGTTCACTGGAAAGCTGCAGTTAGTATTGTGTGTTCTTGGTTTTCATTTCTGAGAGCTTCTTCCACTCAAGAGGTCTTCCGAGAGGATTATGGACCCGAAATTAATTTAGCTCTCTTTGACGGCAAAAAAAAAGTATTCTTTTTCTTCTGAGATTTCTCAAAAATTCAACATCTTAATTTAAATACTTAAAAGTATCTTTCTGAGAATTTCTTCATTTCATATTTTAGCTTTTACATTGAAAAAAGATGTAATGCTGATTTTCAAGATCTATTTCTATCTCTTGCATCTTAGGGCTGTACTTCACTCAAAGTAGGGGTGAAAACAAAACCCAAGATTTTTCTTTTGTTCAAGTCTGACCATATATGTGTTACAAACACTTGACTACCACACTTAAAACTCATATCACTGTGCACTGAAACTTTGTGAAAGGCAAGATCTCTGTGACATTAAAGCTACGCTTGATAGTACACCTGTACTTAATGATCTGTTAGATATCCTTTTATTTCCCTGTTTCAGAGGGTTTATAACTTCAGGACACATTCCTTCCAATCTGAAGCTAAGCATATAGGAGAGCAATCCAGGAAGAATTTTATTAGGCATATGCTCAAACCTCCTATAAAACAGATTTAAAATAAAGATCTCTTTTTATGTTTTTATCTAAAAGGGAAGATTAACAAGAATTTTGTTGGCATCTATCTATAACAATTTTTTCACAGTGAAATGATTTTGAATATGAAAAATGACACTGTAGACTACAAAAACCCAATATTTTGCTACAAAGAACTTAGTATGTATTGATCTTTCTTATTACTATTTAATTAAATGTTACAGCAGTGGTGAAAAACACAAAACCAAAATGAAGTTTATCTCATAAATAGTTTATGGGTCAAAAGAGATACAGGTATGAAACTCAAGACTTTTCACTGTAGGTGCAATTGTGGATAAATACTTTGGATGGAAGTGTTGCACAAATTTCTATAGGAGCTGAGCAGAAGGGAATTGGCAAAGCAGAAAGAGGGGGACACATAAAATTCCATTTGCATTGGTCAAACACAGTAGCCTGACTTTGAAGTTCATCCCCTACAGTCCCCTCCTGTCTTTGGTTACAGAGAAGTTTTGGTGCAATAAATTACCTTTGGAGGAAACCACACTAGAAATTGTAGGTGCTTCCTGTGTGCACCTACAATCCCAGTGGGTGTACAAGTGTCCTGAGCCACCTGAGACTGGTCTTTTGGAAAAACTGTACAGCTGTACACAATAGGATTGTACATGAAAGTGAAATAAATTGCATTCCTAGTCCTGGCTAAAAGCAAAAATATGTTAATCTTCCCACAGAAATATTTTAAAATCCCTTAATTTTATCACCACCATTGGAACAATATATAAACCATTTCTGGAAATGCCAATTTTACCCCATGGATGTAAATTTCTCAAAAGCATTCTAACTTCCTGCAAAATGCATTGTTTTAAAATAGGTAATTTGACTCAAATGACTGAAAACCTCTTTATAATGATGGAAAGAGTAATGTTTCTCATGTGTTTGAATAAGAAATACTTATGAAACATCCTGATCTTTTGAGTCACATAATGCAAGTGTGCACATTAATGAAATTTATAGAATTCAACCTATATAATCAGCTAATTAATGCATCCATAATTATCACTGTTATTGCAAAGAATGTTTATTTTAATCAGATAGTATTTGTTTCTCCCTAAGGTGGTAGAGTGGCTGCTCTTCTGAGCATGCAATCCAGTGGGACACGGCGACTCCTTTGCTGTGCTTTGTTGCAGAATGATGAGCCTGAAATACATTTGTCAATATTTTGCTGAACTGAAGCCTGAAAATGCTCCAAGTCCCTGCTAAGTAGTTTTTCATCAGAGACACATCATCTCTGGAAACAGTAACAGCAGCTATTACAGTCATCCCTGTGGCCTGGAGGACAGGGGTTCTCCAGTGGGAGGACAGGAGTTCTCCTCTCAGCATTGCCACTGACTGCTATTGATTGCTCTGTCCACATCGAGCCCTTCACGTTGAAGAGATCTCATTTCTCTTGCCCTACAAAGCAGAAAGTTTGGATTGCACATTGTTCACTTCTGGCAACGCTCACATTACAAACTCAATTTCCAGCACAGCAGTTCCAAGTTTTATTCACTTAGCCACTCAGAACAAACATTCCTCATTTATGAAATTGTACTTAAGGCACTTAGATAGCAGTACAGAGAGTTCTCTTTTGTACCAGTCAGAGTCTTCCTACATGATGCAAAGAAAAACATATTAATGTATATAGAAAAGGAAAAAAAAATCAGGTTCTTCACTTGAATGGGAATTTAGGAAGCCCCAGAGATGCTGAGTTAGCAACTGCTTTTGTGAGTGTTGCTAATTTTCAGCTGACAAGCAGCATTGAAAACTGGAGTGGCAAACATTTGCAAAGCAGTATTTCTTTATGTAGGTTTAATGGGTATCAAAGCTCTGCTTTCACATCTTTTCAAGACCTGAGCCCCACTTCAGGAAAATGAAATTAATCATGGATCCATTTAAAACTGAGCAAAACCTGTTAATGGTTTAATTATGTTACTGTATAAGGCTTTGCTTCTTTTCCTTTCACTTCAGGGCCTCCCTCTAGCTTGTCCTTTTTCAGACAAAGAAAACAAAAACAACCAACCTATGGTTCTTTTTAAATACTTCCTTCTTAATAAACACATTGTTATGCTCAAGTGAACATTTCTTTCAAGTGTTTTCAAGGAAATGGAAAGCATATTTGGAAACTATGAATCTATCATTTTCTGTAGGTACAATATAGATCTGAATGCTTGTGGGAACAAGACAAATGTTAGAGATTTAAATCCCTTTATTCCTTTATCATAAAAGTCCCACCAGTCTTAGGCACAACTACAGAAACATCTCGCTCTTGCAGCTCACAGAGAAAAAGAAGTGGAAGCAGGAGAGAGGAAAAATAAGCCTACAGCTTTTTTTCTCAATTCCTCCCTAACCCTACAGCTTCATCACTCATAAGCCTTCCTCAAATCTACAGGTCTTCTGAAGTCTCTACACACTCACCCTTTAAGGCCCCTCACATAACCCTCAGCTTCACTCTATATCCCTAAAAACTCCCTGGATAATCCCTTCTCCTCCCTCCTGTGCTCCCTGCCATGTGGCTGGACAAACAGCACGTGCTGCAGCCAGGTTTGGGTGACATGTCCCCTGACTAGGGGGCTGCTTAGGGGACAGAACAGCTAAATATTCAGCTCTGCTGGCTCTTCTCTCACAAATCTGAGCTTTCTTCCTCTGTGAGGAGAAAGTTACAACCTCTTGGTAGGAATAGTGAACTTTTGGACATTGTACCTAAGTAATGCAGTTGCAGTAGGCAGCCGGGCCCAAAAACAATTACTGACAGCCAGCAGACAGAGTATTTGCATAAATGTATTTTTCAGGACACTAAGCTAAAATGTGATATTGGAAGCTGTGGAACTGTTTTAAAGGAAGGGAAATGAGCATAGTTACGAATTGTGGTGATTTTCAATATTGTGACAATGAAACTAAGTGCCAGCTTTCTCTCTTTGTATTGCATTCAAAACTGCTCAGCTGAAAAGTGAACTTTGCAGTGGATGGCAAGCTTCTGCAATAGAAGCCTCTCACTGTGCAAAAACTGTTGTTACTTTTTTGATGTTTCAGTTGTCTATCCAAATAAAATCACCGGGTGCAAATGTGCATTAGGAAGCATATGGTATGTAAATAAATAGCAGGAGGCTTATGCTAAACAAACTTCTATTTTCTCTCAATCTTTGTTCCTTTCCAAGTTGACCTTAACCATACTTGGAATAAAAAACTGTTTCTCAATTATGTGTTTATACACAATAAGAGACAATCAGGCCTAGTCCAGGGAGGTCCAGTTAGCCATTGTTTTTATGAGTGACAGTTATCATAAATAATACTTCAGCTTCCTTAGCTCTATGTATCTTTCCCTAGGATGCAGATGTGCATAATTATTTGAGGTGAGACAAAAGAAGTCCTGCAGCATTGAGGGATTAGATCTCTCAGAAGGTCCCTTTTCCACTGTCTCCTCCTGATTGCAGGCAATCACAGAGAAGTTTAGTCTTAGTGAATCCTTTCTCCTTTACCCACCTGAGTGACAGCCAGGAAACTGTACAGGACTGCAAGGCTCTCTTAACTCATTTCAATCAGCTAAAGGAGGACACAGAATGAGCTAAAACAGCTTCTCCTCCTCTTCTGTGTTCCCAGTTCAGCAAAGCATATCCCTATCTTTATTTGCATGCCTAATTTCTAATAAAGTCTGTGTGTGGACAAGAGTAACTGTGAAAGATTATCCCTGTCCTTCACATGCCACAAAGCATTAGTGCTGAAGCAAGTTCAGCAGTGATATCCCTGAGAGTCCAATGATTGTGAGAGAGCCAAGATGTGTGTTTGGCTGCCTAATATACTGTACCTTTGAGGGAATTTGCTCTATCACCATTTGCATTATGCAGTATGGCTGTTGTAATACATGTCAGCTGAAGGTACCTTAAGAATGATGCCTCACATTTAAAGTATTGCTGCATGCTCAGAAGTTTTACAGGCTTCAGTTTAAGTAAAACATCATTGTCTGCATTATCTCAATGCCAAAGAAGAAACACATTTTGTCACTCTAAGGACGAGGTCAAATCAAACTAGTCTCTTGCTGCCCTGTCTTTTTAAAAAAAAGGAAATAGCCTCTGTGCTGGAATGGAAGTGTCCTCAGAGTGTCAAGATGTCATAAGACATAGATTAGAAATGAAGATGTGTACAACCACTACAGAACAGCTTGAAATAATCAAAGGTACAGCTCGTCCAAGTCATATAGACGTGCCCCAGTTAGCTTTGAAGCTAATAGCCAAGATTTTCACAACACTGGTTTTCAGCAGAATGGAAATCAGGTGAGCTGGAATAGCTGGCTGGTATTTGGGTAAATATTTTGGTAGCTCTCCTTAATGAACATCACAAGGCAGCAACTCTGTGGTGTGAAGACATGGATTAACTCATGTAACTAAGCATACCAAAAAAACACCTTGCACAGGATTTGAGGAGGAAAAAGAAACGGAAAAGGCTATAACAACATTCTGCACAAAGGAGGATTTCACTCCCATTTTCTAACTTACTAATAACTTGGAGTGTCAGGACTAAAAGAAATGGTAAGCCATATTTAACACCATAAGCTCAGGACAGAAGAATAATAATAAAAAGTCCAACAGTTTAATGAACTACTGACTAACTCATGGTAACAGACTCTTTTTTACATGTAACAGTAAGAAAATGTGGCCTTAGCTGGCCAGAGAGGACAGTGCTTAATCAGATCATTGCACTTCCTCATCTGAGCCCCCTGAGAGTGCACTCCAGCTTCCAGCTTCCAAAACTGAGACACTTCTTCATCCACTCAAGCATCTCTCAATACAAGCAATACACTTCAAGACAACTGTGTTCTACATTAATTATAAGAATTAGAAACCCATCACTAAATTGTTGATATAATTGAATGTATGAGAAACAAGATGAATCAGCTCACAATTCACAATGTGAATCACAAATGTCACCCCTGGAAAAAACATTGGCTAATCTAAGGTTTCTAGTCCAGCCAGAAAAGATCCTGCTTAGGTTTACATCCTGGTGATTCATTTTGTGGAAGGAAAAATAATTGTTTCTGCTCTTTCACAAAAATGCAGTTTGTGCAGTGTCATCAGTACGTCAACAATTTATATTTGTTTTACTGCACAAAGGAGTTTCAAATCAATTTCAAAGGCTGTACATTTGAAAAGCAGCCAGCTGGCTATTCAGAACTTTCAATGTGGTTGCCTTTATGTTACCAAGAAAATAAATAGACAGCCAAACATAAAGGGAATTTACAGCAGTTAATTAGCAAATGCCATTGTCCTACTAAACAGAAATTATTTCCACACAGTTGGATACCACTCCCCTTAGCAGACCCTCTTCATGATACTTCTTTCATAAAATGTCTACATATTTCTGTACCCTTTTAGCATATTTGTTTGTTGAAAATCTGGCTTTCAGATGGCCATCTAAATGTGTCACAATGGGCAACATAAGGGAACAAAATGCTTAATTTCTTTCAAATGCTGTAATAAGGCATTTGCTAAAGTATTGAAAAAAAGATTCAGAGACATGTTTTAATCTGCAAGATGTGTTAATAGTAGAGTGCAGCTTCATTAAAAGAAAATAAATCAGAATTAAATCTGTAGACCCATGTCAGCTATACCAAAACTTGTGTCTCTCATTATTGCCCCATCCAGGCTGCCTTCCAAGCCTTGGAAGTTCTGTCTTCAGTCACTTTTGTGCCCATACATTTTTACACAAGACTAACAATATATAGGAACTCAATCATTGTAATATAGAGAAATGTGAAGAAAGGAGAGTTTTAAACCTCCCCTTGCATTATTTTCCTTCATATGCTCAGCATTTGGCTTGAACTGTGTCCTATTCCACAATTTCCAATCCTCCTCCCACAGCTGAAGGACAAACAGCAGTTTCATTCTAGTCAAGATAAGAACAGATTTTTGCAATCTCTTTGTCCCTAAAGCCATATCTGAAACCCCATTTTCCTGTGCAGAAAATGCCATCCCTTTCTGAAGGCAAGAGTACAACAGGATTCTTACCTAGACTAAAATTGGAATACCTGAGTTCAAAGCACACATCAGGAGCCCTGGCATGTGGCTGTGTGATCCTGAGACTGGAGTGCTGCTATGGCTAACAGGGATTTGGAGCTGCTCACAGTCTGTTTTAGCAGCTGTCTCTTCATCAGAGACAAGTTTTACTGCTTGGATATGCTGATCCTCGTACATAAAAACCTCAGTGTTAAAGTCAATAAAAATTTTGCTTTGCCAATTTCATGGATTAAAAAAAACAAACACAAAGCAACCCATAAAGATGTGAACTTCATCTCACTTGTTACCTGCTATGGAGACAGCACCTCATCTCAAAACCAAGTGATTCTGCTGAGGTGGATCTACATTGACTATTGGGTGATGTTCAGTGGTGGACTTGGAAGTGACAGGTTAACAGAGGTTTTCTTCCAACCTAAATGATTCCATGGCTCAATGTTGTTGTGCTCCTTTTTTATTACTATTTTTAATGCTGTTTCCAATACCCTTGTATATTTTTTTACCTCACTTATTTCCCCCCAATATGTTTTCCTGCACTACTTTGCCAGCTTGCTTCTTCCTTTAGGTTTCTTTTAAGGCACAAGATTCTAGATTTCAATTTTTTTGAAGCCTGGCCAAGTAACAAAGGAGGAACTGTGTCAACAGTAATAATAAAAACAGGGCAAAAAATCAGGAAATTTCCAAGGTATTCAACATTTCAACTTGTATTCAACAGAACGCAATTAAATGCAACCAAATGAACCTAATGCAAAAATAATACCATATTATGCATTATAAATATTATTAGTAATTGCTATCAAAATGAAACACAGAAACCTTCTGTCCTATGAACTTTTTATAAAAATTGGGTAAGCTTTATTGCTCTTTCCTTTGTATCTAAAGTCCATGAAGTTTCAAATAATATAAGCAAGTTATTTGTAATTTTTTCCAAAAGAATGTGGAAAGGAAATAAGAAATCATTTAGTACCCAGACAATTTCATAACAGTAGAAAAAAAAGCACACGTGGGCACACATACATCCAAATACACAGATTTACACAAGTAAAGGTTTACATGCCCTGTGTAAAGCAACTGATACAGAGAAGCCTTTTTTAGGTTCTGGAAATAAAAATCCACATTCATGACTGCTATTGCGACTGCTAAAAGTATGTGCAAAATGGTAAGCATACAAAGTGACAAGGAAAGAGTGCAAAAATACTAGTTACCCACATACTTACTGATCTAGGGGTTTTTTTTAAATTGATTTATTAAATGAATAGGTGTTTTCAAAACACACTAAAAACCATGAACTTTGCAATGCCTGTGAGATGATGCATAATATATACTAGTCCTGAACTCAAAGGTGTGTTACAAATGGAAAAAGTTAAAATTAGGGAAAAAATCAAATTTGTGCAAAACAACATTCTTTTTGGTCCCTTAATTGATCCATAATATATTACAGAATTTTTAATCCACCTAAAATTACAAAGGTACTACTGCTTTTAATATGTTTTTTTCAGTCAGACTGCTTCATAAAACTTAAAGAAGCACACTGGGTTTGCTCTTAGAAGCTAAAGAAATTTCAGAAATATTGATTTTTTTTTTTAATATATATTTGCAGTAATCTAGTAATTTTTAATGTTTCACCATCAATAGATCAGCCAATGTATAAAATCAATCTGTCATTCCATGACAGGAAAAGAATTCATGGCTGCTTGCATAATTGCTGCAGAAATGGTGGCTACCCTAATGGCACCACTGAGGTTGTAGGACTGAAGCATGTGCTGCAACACAGAAAATGCTGTTAAAAATGGATCATTTCCATTCCTTCATTGGCACAGTGCTTCCAAACTATGACATCATTCTGCATTACACACAGAGTTGTTAGGAGAATAATGTGCTGAAAATAAAGAAATATAAGCATAGAAAATGAAGAATTCAAGCTGGGGACTAACAGCAAAGGTCAGCATGAAAACAGGGAAAACCTCAGAGATCTAAGGTTAGACTAGTGAAACAAAAGGAGTGAAAGTAGAAGCCTGCTTGAGACCTTGATCAAGCTCCAAGTGGCTCTGATGATACAAGCTTGTTTAACACGAGGAACAGAAGTGCAATTCATACGCCTGAATAAGCCAGCTAATCTTGTTAGGGCATGCATTCATGTAAAATTAGTCTCTGCATCTCTGTCTGAAAGAAACACTTGGATCTTTTTAATTTTTACGGCCTCCGGCAGTAAACGATTGTAATCATTTAACAATCGGACCCTTTGCAATTCAGAGCTGTTCTTGAGGGTGCTGCAGCCCACACTTCCAACCCAACAATGGTCAAGCTGAACTCATTAGGTTTGACTCCCTGTGTGCTGTGTTTCACATTCTTGGAGCTCATTTCTCTGCTAAGGCTTCCTGACAGAAACCTAACACACAGGCTGTGCCAGCTGCAATTCTGCCCATCGCAGAAAAAGCCCTGATAAACTGTGGCAACAGAGAAAGCCTGCTGCCCCCAGTCCCAACATGATCACATAATTATTGACCACGTTCTCTTGACCTTTCGATTGCTAGTTCAGGGCCTTGTCTTATGATTATTCAGTGATTCATTTATATAAGACTTCAGTACAAATTACACATTTTAAATAAAAACATTTATTCAAGAGCAGAGTGTGCCACAGTAACTTAAAATAAAATCTGACTTAGGAATCTATGTGTTTATTATCACAGTAGCTATGCTGCTGGGCTTTTGTAGATTATCTGGCCCATGAGATTTCAGTAATGGGATGGCAAAAAAAACCCTAAGTAGCAGAGTAAGCAAAATCTAGCCCAAACTTTCAGAGAAATTTAAAACTAAACATAGTGAAACAAACTAAAACCTTTCAATTTTTTATTAAACAAGGCTACTTTGCATGCTTGCAAGACACGAAGTAAACTATACTGGCCATTAGAACAGTGAATATTTCCTAACAGGAATAAACCAAACTATAAATAGAAAACTGTATTACTCCAAGTGTTATAAGCACTCTTTTGTATACTCACTGTGGATACTAAGATACAGATAATTATGATACAGAGGCTATTGCTGCTACTAATTTAAAAGAGCAGGTGAATACAAAGTCAATTTTCACTGATGTACCAAAGGGCTAAAATTTTCTAGGCTGCTATACAATCTCTTTAGTAAAAAATAAACAGTGGCAGATGGGGGTCTCTCATAACATCGACCTCAAAGGAAACCCAAGACAATCTAAATCCACGGAAGTTGATGAAAGGATTCCTCAGTGAAAGAGATCAATATTCCAACAACACAGAAAGACAAGAATTGTTCATTGAATAGTAACACTTCCTTTTTATACCCCCACTAGACTGAAATATGCTTCTTTATCCTCTACACCACTTGTGTAGGCAGATATGGAGCATCTCTGTCAACCTGTGCCAATATTGCTCAACTGTTATCTTGAAGATCTGGTAAGAGAGAAGTAGCACAGACTTAATCTTCCTTAAATCCATATTAACCATGACAGACATACTTTCCATGTCCAACAGTCCCATTTGGTAGGTGTTGTCTTTGGTCTGTTCTTGAACTTTCGACTCTTTTCCACTGTTTGTTGAGGAAAATTTTAACAAATGTAAAATAGCTGCAGTGAGAGAGGAAGAGAATAAAACTGAGGCTCCGAACATTTAGGAAAATCTGACTGCATGGCAAATGGATGCATGATCAATAACAAAGAGATGGAGAGAAACACATTATAGAAACACATTGAGAAATATTCCAGATGTCAGCAACGCTAAGCCTCAGACGTCAGATAACAACTGTAGGAACACACTCACTCTGATGTTCAGCTCTACTTTGGGCTGAAGGTTGTTATATTCTCTTTTTAGCAAATAATATTTGCTAATACAAATTTGAATACTGTGGCTTTTTCCTGTAGTTCTTTGCTAGTGACACAGAAATTTAGCTAAGTTAAAATTGGATGTTTTCTCACAAGTGCTCATTCATGAAGGTAAAACTGAGTTGAAGGTGGCATAATTTTATGTTTGCATACTTCCTATTACAAAATTATATATTATTTACAAGGCTTGTGTATAGTTTTAGATAGCTTGTTCAAATATTTCCTTGTGTAGGTTATGTGTTTCAGCTAGACAAGAAAATGAATCTATCAAATCATTGTTAAAAAGTTTTATAGAAGCAAAATTCAATAGAACATTGAGTCCAAAAGTTTTATAGAGACAAATCTGTCAAATCACATGAGTATTAAAAAAGAACAGGTGAAATTAATGACAACTTCTATACAATATTTTTATAATAGATCTTGTGGAATTCACATAGCAACTTCAAAGTTTCCAAAATATACTATGCCAGTTTACTCAGCAGTTTGATTTAATTCTAGATTCCTTCTGATCTTTCAGAGAAATAAGGGATGTCCCTAATGAATAAGCAAGAGGATGTCCTAAAACCATGATGTATGCAAGGAAATCACAGCAGCAAGATAAACTCTCTGCAGTGGCTTTGATGCTGACAATGCCTTTCAGCAAAGGACTACCCAGACCACCAAGGAGATGCAGGCTAGGATCAACCCACAGCATCTGAAGCCCCAGAAGAAACCAGATTATGATGTCTCTATTGTGAAAAAATGAAATTATTAGCATGTATTTCCATTAAAAACAGATTATGTATTTTTGTTCATACAAATGGAAAGTACCTCTGTTAAAAAACTCAAAAGAATTTGTCCCATTCCAAGTCCTACTTATTAAAAGTGAAAAACTGATAAACACTTTCATCACTGCCATGCATCTTGTTAGACACACTTTAAAAATCTAAAAAGACCTGTTTTGCCACTTTCAGGAATATCTATTCTGTCAAAAGTCCACAATATCCACATGATTAAGATCCTGCTACTTGGACAGAATAAAACAAGTAACACATAAATTACATTCAAGCAGAATTAATGAAGTTTTGATTTGTGGGTTTTGTCCCCGGACACTTCATTTTCCTTCACTCATAAGGATATCTGATTCCTTCAGGTTCTCTTTGTGAGTCCTGATGTGTCAGGGATAGGTTATTGCATCTCTGCACAGAGGGGTTTGTTGGTTACTGCCAAACACAGCACGTGTTGTGTTCTGGTCTCCCCCTCAATGAGAGGAATAAGGATGAGTCTCAGTCCTCTAAATAGCCACTTATTTTTCTCACATTTGTTGAAGCTCATGAACTTTGCTATTTCTCCTTTTTTTTTTTTT
>VZRH01001705.1:770814-833393 GCA_013397555.1 Urocynchramus pylzowi
TTTGTCCAGAAATTGTGATATTTATCAACAGCTCCTAAATTTTTTAGGAGGATACAGAGGACGGAGAAAGATCACCCCTTTTCCCTAGTCTAAAATTTGTGAGAAGGTTCTCTGAAAACACACATTAGCCAGCATTCCTTGAAGTGCTCATAGTTCCTCTCTCAGCTCAGCAGTGATATTCCAGAGCTGGTCACTCAGAGTGACAGGAAGCCCCCTGAAGTTGGAGAGTGGCACTGACAGGCTGTGCAGTGACACCAGCTCATGTCTGCACAGCAGCAAAGGTCCGAGCTGACAGAGCCTGACCCCTGTCACCGCTGTGCTGCAGGAGCCTACAGGACAGCTGCAACAGTCTGCTGCCATAAGAAAAGCCTTTCAATGCAAATCAGATGTTTCCTGGTAAAAAAACACTTTTTGACCCTAATTATGAATGGAAATCTCTCTGCTTCTCGATCTGATACAACTGTATACTATGGAAAATAGAAATCACTAAACAGAAACCTTCAATTTATTGTCAAGTATATTTGGCATTAACATTTGATATTCAACACAGTCATCCAATAATTTGTGTTCTAATCTCACTACCATTGCTTTCTCAAAAGGCCTAGAATTTGCAGATTTTTTTTCAGCTATATGAAA
This sequence comes from Urocynchramus pylzowi, assembly GCA_013397555.1. Taxonomy (NCBI): domain Eukaryota; kingdom Metazoa; phylum Chordata; class Aves; order Passeriformes; family Fringillidae; genus Urocynchramus; species Urocynchramus pylzowi. The sequence goes on from VZRH01001705.1 coordinate 771,451, forward strand.
TACCCTTATACTACACTTTCTACCACCGGTGTTCTTCTGCCTGTCTGGATTTATCAAAGAAAGCAAGCTGGTAGCAGTATTCCACATATGTTCACTTTGTATAATCCTCAAAAAACAAAGGAGCTCAGAACTGCAAATAAATTGAATTTAATTCCTTCATAGACCATTTGCAGCATTTTCTTTTTGTGGGTAGTAGGAGGAAACACTGGCTTTGCTTACAGAATTTTGATAATATTTGATAAAATCTTTATCATAATCTTGTACTTTTTGCATGTTTAAAGTGTGTTTTTGATTACCACAACTATAGAAAACAGCAAAAGCAATATATCCAGCACAAGAGAAACAGATTTTCAGTGATATATTAATCCTTGTTTTTTCCTGGTCTGAAGCAATATTGAAGGATAAACTGACATACTGTGTCTGTATCCTGTGTACGTCTCTAAAAACAAGAGGTACTTCAAGCTGTTTTGTCTCAAAACATGTGAAATGTGCTGTGCATAAATGAAAGGCAATTATTCATGTTTATGACAATACTAATTAAAAATTAAACAAATTGCAGAGTCATTCTGATGCAAGTAAGGTTACCTGAGTATCTGCTATGGCCACTAAAAGAACAGCGGCAGCACAGGCACAGCCACATTAGCATATGGCAGGTGGAGAAGGACAGAGGAAAGGTGAGAGAGCACCTGAGAGAATTGGCTGTGAGTGAACACAATCTGATTCATGGAAAAAACAACTGTGTGGGTTTGCTTGACATAAAACTGAGCAAAAAATGGTAGCTGCCTCTAGGAGGATTCAACAATGTATAAAACAGATCTGTCACTCTCAGTGAGCGAACAGGTAAAGGGGTATTTAGCCACAAGCACACAAATTTCAGCAAGATTTCACCTATAGTAACTGGAAAAAATGCCCCCTTGCACAATGACTGAAGAGCAAATCACAAATTGGGGTGGGGAAAGTATCAATGTAGCATTGTTGAAAATAACAACCATTTTATCCCAACAGATGGCCAAGTGGCAATATAATGCTTTGTTAACTTTGTTAACTTTGTGTCAAGGGCACCAAGTTTGTGCCTTTCTACCCACCTGAAAGAAAACAAAAAACCACCACCACACCCCAAACCCTAAATCTATGAGCTATTTTTATATCAGGAAGAATTGTTGTTATTCCCACCCCTCTTACTAAGGTAGGCTTTATGAAACCCAGGTGATGACATTTCATTCCACTCCAATGAAGGCATGCAGAGCACTGCAGCAGGTTCCATCCTGCCTAACAATGAATAACACAATCATTTGCAATTATGTCAGTGTGTTGCTCTTACAGTGGTGCCATCTAAAGCCTGTGTGGTATGGATGTGAAAGGTGATGAGGACATCAGTCCAGATAAAAGGGCAGATTCAACTCTCCCTGGAATTACCAGGACTTCATAAATTTATTGTTATTAGTTTTGGACCAAATTACTATACATAAATCCTCAAATAAACTTGCTACAGTTGTAGGCAATTGAAAAAAAAAAAAAAACCAGAATAAAGGAACATGAACACTGAGTGCAAAGCAAATTCACTGGGCTAAATATCTTAGCTGCCTTTGATATATCCCATTTTAAGGGTAAACAACTGTTCAGTTATCAGTGATGTCAATTTCTGAAGGTTTAAAGATTGTGTATCCAAAACTATTAATTTTTAAAGGACACAATTCAAAATATTACATGACGCTGGTTAAGTCTATTTCTCTGTACTGAAAGAAAAATACCAATTAATACTGAACATAAAATCTTAAGAACTTCAAAACATTTCAAAGTTTCAAAATATCCGATAAATATGTATAATTTCATTCTAATGTTTTAAAATCAGAACAAATACCTGCCAAAAGCAATTCAGAACAGCACAAAGTATTGCTTCAGGTATTAAAATGCCTGATGCACAACTAACTTTCTTTTGCACTTTTTTAAAAAAGCCATGCTACCAAAAACAAAAGTAGATTTCCAAGGTGCATTGTAGAAATGTTCTGAACCTCTGAATCACCAGATAAAAGTTCTCAAAGATACAAAAAAAATCCCCACTTAAATAAGGATCAGTGCTCATTTCTTTGTGGAATCTACAATGAAACTGAACATATAAATTATACCAATTACATAAAATATGGAGAATGTATATGGTTACAGATGTAAAATGAAACTATTTACCTATAAAGACTATTCAGATATTTTTAGTTCTACTGTTGAATAAAATTACTCTGCAGTGGCAGAATTTGCCACAGAGCTTACTCCCCTGACATAAAGTTGGGTTTCAGACTTGCACTCCAAAAATTCATTTTAAAAGGATAAGAAAACACACAAAAGATAAAAAAAAATATTAATAGAGTTAAAGTAGCAAATGGAAAGTTTAAAATCTAATTTGAAAGTGGAGCTGACTCTCTCCCAAGCTATTGAACATTTATTGGATACAATATGCAGTGAAATGGAATCAAACTCGATATTAAATTCAGGATGCAGCCTAGGTTGGGATATTAATAATCTCTTTCAAGAAAAGCAAATGAACCTATGGAACAGGGAAAGTTTTAATGGTGAGGGTATGAAAGGGTGAACATTGCAGTTCATTTACCATGCCAAAGAACAGAGCCCAGGGATCTCCCCAAGAACCAAACTTCAGGAGCTTCTCCCACAGAGACACAAGCTGAAGGTCACAAGTGTTTATTGGTATTTTTTTGAGTCCTTCAGTCCACTCTTGTTGTGGTGTCTTTCTCTGAGGTGAGGGGTTGTGGGTGGGGGATTGACTGGGTGTTTTTTAGATTATAGCATAGCCATAAATGCATATACAGAGATACAAGGGTAAGCAGTTACAGTGAGAAATTTGCATCACATATTGCTCTCAGTTTATGCTACTTTCTATATTACAGGGGGATCCCTATGGGAATTTTAGGTATTTAAATCAAATTTCGGACCTCAGTGCAAAGGCCTGCTACTCCAGAGGGCAATGCAAGCCTCCTGCCAGCCCCAGCTGCCCCTTTCTTTTGCAAACAGACACTTTCTGTGTGTAGGACAGACACTGAGACACAGCAGTGGCAGATACATTTATACATTCAAGTGGCTTAAGCTGCAGAGGCAAATAATAGCAGGAAGAGTATGCAGAGAACAAACTATAAATTCACCCCTAACATCAAATAAAATGATGGGATGAGAGTTTCCTGCATTTTCCCATTCATGTGTACTCCTCCAGAAAAAGCATTGACTTGAAAGAAACAATCTTGCTAGCTATTACTGAAATTCATTTTAATAAGCTGCAACTTGGTGTTTTCTTATTTAAGCCATGTATTACAGTTTTCTTCTTCCATTTCTGCTTTGCTTCACATTCCACTGTATGTGTACTCTAATGAGGAGGCAACTTTTAAAATTAAAAGCATTAATAAAATGCAGCTTATAGATATTTGTAAGTTTAAAAAAAAAAAAAAAGTCAGATGTGAATAAGCATCTGGGGATCTGAATAGTTATTTCTTTTATTCCAAAAGCTTCCACCAAAAGAGCTGTTTCTGGAGAATTAAAGGTATAATCCTCTATCAATGCACTGACAGATACTTTATGACTGGTGCCTATTTTGATAGTATATGCTTTTAAGCCATTCATACCTGTAATAAAATAACAGTTTCACACAAAAATAATGTAAATCTTTTTCTATTGGAACTTGTTTGAACTTCCTTTTATTCCCTCCCTTTGAGTGGATAATAAACCATGGCTTGCCCAACTGTGTAGCATGAATGAAACATGGAAATACCATTCCTTGTGGTCATATTCAACCCTAATATTGATCCCTGTCAATAAGGAGAGCCCTAAGTACTCAAGTCCAAATTTAAGGAAGTCAAGAGTCCTCAATTTCCCACAGCCCTCCCTGCACTGATCCTGGGTAGTAAGGCAAGTGCTCTCCTGGCAGAAGCCAACAATATTATGCTGCTGCATCCTCTCTTCTTCATTACACCAAGTTGCACCATCCCTTTTGTCCTCTTAAACCTTTTGTATGGTGATTTTGACAGTCAAGAAGCAGCTTAATCTTTCATTATTATTGTGTACCAGCAATGCACTCAGGCAAAGGCAGTGCTTTCTCTAAAGAGTCATCAATCTAGAGAAATCATTTTGACAATTGAGTTCAAGCATAACAGCCAAAAGGCAGAGGCCTTTTAGAAGTGCCAATTTTAACAAAAAACACAACACAGCGGAGATGTGTTTCATAAGAGCATATTCAAGTACTAACAAAATAGAAAAGATAACTAATGATGAATAGCAGAAAGGAGAAACAGATGTATCTGATGGGAGAGGGAATGAGAACAGGCAAAAAATTAAAGATAATAGCTACACAATCAAAATCAGGAGGACAAGGAAAGAAAGATATAAGATCAATTAAAAATGCTTATTAGAACCTCTTCCCATATTTCTGGCAGAGACTAGCAGTATAAGAAAATGAGTACAGCTGTACAAGTTTGTCATTTACTTGGAGAGGCTCCTCGTGAAAAAGCTCTGTCATAGTTAATCTTTCTTCTGGGAGCTTTCTGAATAAGTGGCAGATAGAGAGGGTATTTGAATACTTGTGTAAAAAATAGTAAAGGGAACTGAATTACAGCTGAACATGAAAGTAGTGTTCCTACAGCATGATGATACAAATAAAGCAGTATTTCTAGAGAAATATTTCTGCTAGGAGAATGACATTTCATACCAATACCATGGAAAGACATGTGCCATTCTTAAAAAAAAAACTGGGGTTTGAGCACTATGTTCTTTCTATTAAAAGATAAAAACCAAACAGAGCCCCACTCAATTAAGGATGAGTTTCCATTTTGAATAGAATTATGATTACAAACTCCCTAAGACATCAGGAAGATGTATTTTTTCCTTATCTAACCAGTGGGTCCCAGTGTATAAAGCCACACAATCTCTTCAGAGACTGGCACTAAGTATGCTGGCCTCACACCCACAGAACAATGACCTGCTGCAAGACACGATTGGACTCAAATTTGCAGAGTTACTCCCTTGTTATCACACACAGCAGCCATTCAGCATCAAAGGCACCTTCACTTAGGATTCAAAAAACATTTATCTTGAAGAAGAAACTGTAAAGTACGTTAATGAGAGGTATTAAATATGCTCAACAGCTAAAATGGGAATGAAACTCTCCAGAACTTCAGAACTTTGTTCGTTATTATCAAAAGCACATAAGCACCACTTGACAAACTTTAATGTGAACATGGAGGGGGGGGAGGTATTACTGTGTAATTTTGTTGAGTTAAAACATTAATTTAATCAGACAAAAAAGCCCTATTTATAATTTGATTCACTATCTTTCACAAACAATTTTACTTTCCTACCTTTTCCCTTTGTTCACTTAATTGCTAGATTGTTTTAAGAATGTATGAAGATCAAAAGCTGATTTTATGGCACTTTGAGGTGTGAAAATCAAAGACAATCATAAACAAAAGATTATTAAAAAAATAGCTTTTTGCCCTCCAAAAATAAAATTTTTATTTTTAGATTGTGGGGTTTTTTTCTCCCTGCTTAAATATTTGTGAATGGTGTGAACTACAAACTGTGTTGGATTCTTCAAAGCAATCACATCCACCTGATGCAAAGCACAGCAGAGGCAGGTACAGAACAGCTGCAATATGAAGTCACAGTGCACACTGCACTGCATTGTGGCTCTTGTGTATCTCAACATTTTCAAATGCTGGAAGTCTTATATACAATTTAGTGATGGATCATAACACTATATAGATCAGAGCAGCTCAAATAATTGTAAAGGGCAAAGTTTTAACCCCACTAAATCAATAGGAAATCCAGTAACAGCTGCCATAGGATTCCCCTTCTGGCAGATTTATCTATTTAAAATTTTAGTCTGTCTTCTAGAACATGCAGAAAAAGCACTAAATGTGGGCAGTTATGCCTGCATGTTCCTCATCTCTTTGTTACCCATCTGGGCTATGGTATTACAGTTACCTGAAGAAAGGCACATGCTTTCTGTTCCAGGCTTATAACACAAGGCAGAAGTCACTGGCAACAAATGCTTTGTTCAGTGACTGTTTACCTTTATTCTGAAAATACTTATTGCATCTTATTTCAACAGCAATGTGAGGGCACTGATGAGTAGGTAAAACTAGCTCTTGACGTCAGCTCTGGGGAAAATACTGCCCTGAGTAAATCAGGCACAAGTTTTTATACAGAAACAAATGTGTGAACAAGTCAGTTTTTCACATGAAATGGAAAAGAAAACAATTGATTTCCTAGAAACACCAATAACATGTCTTTGACAGACTTCAGTGTCAAGTACCGACTTCAACTGGTGCAGAGCAGTCCAGTGAATGCTGCTTTTGAAATTCACTGCTTCCAAAACTGATAACAGAGGGCCAAGTCCCACTGGGAGACTAAGCCTACAAGAAGCTGAATCTCTGATCAGAGAAACATTTTGTAAACACTTACACTGCTTTCCCACCTGGAGGACACTGAGCAAGCAGTATGAAAGTGCTGCATGACAGCTGGCTGCCTGAGGCCTCCTTCCATCATGGGGAGAAAAACAAAGGCAGGATTTTTAGACATATATATCCTGCAGCTCATGTTGGTAAGAATCAAACAGGAAAAGGAAGGAATTTAAACCCCCCACCCCCCACAAACAGATAATATTTCCCTTCTCTTGGAGTAAGGAGACCCATAAACTATGAATCTGTGTGCTGGGATGCTGTAGGATTGAGCAGTAAATGGGCACTTACAGAGTGTAAGAATTCGGATGCAATGAAAAAGTGAATACTGTGCTCAACTTGGTAGCAGAAATAGCATCTGCAAAATATATGGATTAGAGGAAGATCTCTCAAAGATAGCAAAAACTTTTCAAAATAATGTCAGTCTGACCTGAGCAGGATGCTAGCAAAATAGAGGGATATAAACTCTCCTTTGTAAGTCTTAGCTATGAATGTGAATTTTATGTGGGTTGACAGGGAATTTTTGACTGCATCAACTACTAGAAAAACCTATTTACTGCCAAGATGATAGACTATATTTCTTCATATCCTATTTTGCTTGCAATCCAGCTAAATCACCTTATTTCTTTATGTTAGAAATATATATTTACTTGCTTCTTCCACCAAAAAAAAAAAGAGTTTATTTTAAATGAAGCTGCTTACCTTCCACTAAAGGTGAGATTTTTTTCAGCCTGAAGAGAAATATCTTTGTCAAAAAAAAATCTTTTGTAATAGCTTTTATACCACAGTATTATTTCCAGTTAATAGCAGCCTTGTAAATAGATATACAAAAAAAATTTTAAAAGCCAATTGTTGGTGTTTTATTCTTTTGCCATTTGCATGTATTCCAGTTGATAAAAAAATTTAAAGCAATTAAATAAAGTTTGGATTTAGCTTTTGCATCACACTGTGCTTGATTCGAGTATTTTACCTGAAACTATTTTTAGGGACAAACAACAAGGAAAAACTAATATATTCAAATACTGGTGATATCCCAAGCATTGCATTTCAGGAACACAAATGTCCTAAATTAACACAATATTAATTTTAATTAGAATTTGTATTTGAGAGATATTTTGCTCAAATTGTATAATTTTATGCAATTTTCTATCAAAGATTCAAGATAAAAGGAAAGCCAAAGGTTATATGTAAATTGGTCATTATAAAAGGAAAGAAAGCATGTTTAAATTATGCTAGTTGCATGTCAGAAAACAACAAGCCATTGTGAAACTACTGAAAAAATAATGTATTTTCCATCTGTAGGATAGATATCATCTGTCACAGGATACAGGAAAGCAAGAAGAATGACTCACAAACATGCAGCAGCTACCTTTTATAAGAATTCTATATATGTGCTAAACAGTGCTGTTGCAAAAATGTATTTTTTAAAATACTAGTGAGACTGGTTCAGTTAAAGGAAAATCAGAATAACTGCAAAACTATGTATGACAAAAAAAAAATTCAAACAAAAACCCAAAACAAACAAAACCCCAAGCAAAACAACACAAAACTTACTCAATTTCTCATCTATGTGTGGATTTTGATTTGAAACTCAAATAAGCTGTCTTGCCTTGCCTGCCACTCATACAGGAAAACCAGTAGAATTACACAATGAAGGGGATATAAGGTGCAAAACAAATAATCCAGCCCAAATCATGAAATGAAAAGTCAAAAATGAAAAAAAAAATCATTTCACAGGGTGACTAAGTCACTTGGATGGACATCCTGGATGAACTTAAATGGCATAAAAAAGGTAAGGGGCTATTTTTGACCCTGATTTTCTAGTGTCTGAAAATTTGTAAAGTTTAACCATGGTACATGACATCAATAACTTCAAAGGCTGCATTTATGTAAATGAGATTTGTAAAGAAGAAAGCTGCTCCTTAAAAGCCTTTTTAATGCAAAAATTATGATGGAATATCTGGATAATTACTTGCCTTTATCACCATTTGGGACATAGTTTTGCAATGAAAGTATAAATATCAAATTAATGTAGATTTTAAAATAGTCTTTAATGAGGAAGTGAAGGTGCTATTAGAGCACTACTACAGATTTTTGGTGCTACAATATCATATCATGTAGCCCTAGTCTAAGAGAAATTCTGGATGCCTCATCTCTGGAAGTGCTCAAGGCCACTCTGGACAGGGCTTGGAGCACCCTGCTCCAGTGGAAGTTGTCCCTGCCCATGGCAGCAGGAGTTGAACTAGATGATCTCCCTCCAAAACCAACCCATTCTATGATTCTATAGCAAATAAAATGTTCCTGGTATGTACAAAATACTTTGATTTCAAGTGGGTTTTTTAAAACATGAGATCATAAGGTTAAAAGAGACCTACAGAGACTGCCAAGGGACTCCCCACCACCTACAAAGACATATCCAGGTCTTCTAATTTCTGTCCTGTATTTGCCCACCCCACTTCTAAAGGCTTACACTGACAAAGTGTTAGTGATTATCTATTGCAGAACTACACTACAAATATCATTATGATTTATTAATTTTCACTGTATCACCTGAATGTTGTTTGCTGCAACATGGTCACGTATCCTTTCTACAACAGATTCAGATAAATGCATTATTCCACTCTCCACCTTCAAGGCTTTTATCACACCTCTTCATGATCTTTTATGCTATGCAACTATAAACAGACACACTTTCCCACTTCTCTCCTCTGAACATTTCCAAATGCTCCACAGACTTTTTGAACTGTTGTGTCTAAGCTGACCATGATGTCCAATTAATTAAGGCCATATTCAGTAAAGGACAAGAATTAGATGTCTTAGAGTTACATATGCAAGCCAGAAATATATTCCTTTATTTGTAACTAGATTGCTGTTGTCTTCTATTCAGCTTGTGAACCTTTGTAAGCCATTGATCAGCTCTGAGGAATTGTAGCACAGTCAGCTTTTTCCTCATGCTTTCTGTGAAGATGATTATTTCTACCAGATTATTTCTAAAACTTGCTTTCACCAGTATGGATATTGTTTCCAATTTCCAAAGGTTATTTTGAAGCCTGATCCTGCATGCAACACATTCCTGACCCAGCTCCTGGTATGCAAATTGATTAGAGTAATCTCCAATTGCATGACTTAGGTCATTAAAAAACACTGATGAGTTCTGGAGCTAGGACAAAGCTTTGCAGGGGCTAATGCAAATAACTACAGCCCATACACAGTTAATCCCTCATTCCACTGATAATGAACATCTGATTATGGGGTTTTCACCAGTTTTGCACCTACTTCACAGCTATGTAATCATGACAATGCTTCCTTGCCTTCCCTATTAAACTATCCTGGGACAGACTTTTTATAGTCTTAATAATGGCCAACTGTACAAGGACCAGATGTTTCCTCCTCTGTTCAAAAGGACTTTCATCCTACCTTGGAAGAAAAGCATATTCTTTTTGTGTGATTTGGTTAACGAAGAAAACATCCAGGCTTTTAATCTTTTTTTTTTTTTTTTTTCATAGATGCTTACAAACAGCTTAGCTTTATTGACGGATGTTTCTGGGAACTCACTGACTAATTCTCTGGCTCCTCTTTTCCTCCCTTTCCATGGAGATGATTTATGCTCATCATTTTCTGTAAGCTGACAGCACACTGGATGCTCTAATCAGAGGTGGACATTTTGTGTATGGGTGATTTAGTCATTAACAACATTAACAAAGTGGACTTGCTTTCCATGTGAATGTGGAAAGGGACAAGTTCATTATATTATACTTAATAATATACATAATATTATATTATATTTAATATATATAATTTATATAATATATTACACTGAATATTATTACTGGACACTGTTAAGGTATTAAGTAAAAATGTGGTGTGCCTGATACTTGTACATGGGTCACACATGCAGGGATACAGTATTTTTCTAACATGCATGTTCCCACTCTTCTGGAAATATTCTTCCTTAACTCTGTGAAGACAAAAAATTATTACTGTAGGCAAAAAGCAGTGTAGGATCAGTATTGTGCATCATTAACATATTCAGAAAGCATAAAACCCTAAGAAATGGGCGATTGGTTTTAATTAAGATGAAAATCAAAAACAAACAAGATATTTCATACATTCATAATGTATTTTAGCAAATATTGAAATATGTATGAAATATAACACATTAAAGTAACAGACTGTATTTTACATGTTTGTATCTCTTCACCCAAAAAAAATAGGAGAAAGATTTAGTGTCCATTTCACTCCTTTTTCCTGCCTAAATGAACAGAAACCTAAATAAGTTGCCTAGGGACAAAGGGTTATTACAGAATAAAGCAAAACAGTCATCAAAGTCCTCCAATTAATACCAACAGAATCTTTAATGAAAACTGTATCACCACAACCTGTAGAACTGTTTGTGTGCCACAGGTGAGGAACTGATGGCCCAGGCAGTGAAGGAATTGGCAAAAAGGCACCTACAACACCAGAAAGGAAAGGACTGACTTCCAAAGCCAAACTTCTCCAACTGGGAAATTGTATTTCCCTGCCTCCCTTAGTACTTCTGACCATGGCTGCACAAATATAAAAGGCTAAGAAGCTACAGCTATTTACGTCTATGATAAGTCTTAATTAATTGGGATTTTCAAAATGTATGTGAAGCAGGAAAAAAACACAACAAGCTCAAGCTACAGGATTCATTGTGGTTTCAGTTTTGCTAATTGAATGTGGGTCAATTGACTGCCAAAGCAGTCTGGGCTAATTTACTGATGTCACAATTTAACTGCCATGGTGCACTCAATCCAATGAATCCCAAAAAAAACATCAAATGATATTCTGTTTTCCAAAATTTACTTGTGTAAAAATTGAATGGCATGGATAAAAATAATCATCTGTTTAAATATTCAAATTCCCTATATTACTTTTGCTACTATACAACTGTACTAAAATAACATTACATTAATTTTAATTAGGTTTTGCATTTCAAAGGATTTTTTCCACACATAGTATGTTTTTATGTGACTTCTGTCAATACGTGAAGATAAAAGGAAAGCCAAAGGTTATATGTTAATTATTAATTATCTGTTGAAAATAATGTAATGAGCTCGGTTTATATCAGGTCACACTAACTCTCAACTATTGTTTGTGAACTGCTGGAGCAATAAAAAATATAGCTCCAGGAAGGATAAACATTGCATTATTAGATCCTTGAAAAAGAATAACTACTCTACCTTTTTGTAGGCTGCGTTATACACCCATGGGTTTTTTAAAGTTCTGTTTGATTGGGTGGGTTTTTGGTTTTGTTGGTTTTTTGGGGGTTTGTTTGTTTGGGTTTTGTTTGGTTGGTTTTGTGGGGTTTTTTTTTTGTTTGATTTGGTTTTGTTTGTTTGCTTGTTTTGGGTTTTGGTTGAGTTTTCTTTTTGGGGGGTGGGGGGCAGGGGAAGGTTTGCTGTCTTTTTTTTTTTCCAAACTAACCTTACACAGGTGTTGGCAGGTTCCTCCAGAAATAAGTATACTATGCAAATCCTGTCACCATGACCCTGCTATTATTGCCTTCTATCCAGAGAAGGGGAAGAAGCCTTGAAGGTGCCCAGATGAACTGCACAGCCAGTGTATGCTCAAGAGGGATGACCCCAAGGAATGTTTGTGTGTACAAACATCTACAGAGAGTAGAGAAGTCCCCCACGGAATTTGTTGATAGCAACAACACTGACACTCACAGCAGTGAACACATTCTGCTGACAGAGTAAACCAATTAATAGTGCAGGCACTGAAAAAATCAGTTGGTGAACTTATTTAATTTCCAGCTGCATTGATCTTTGCATCTACTTTGCATTGATTATTAAAGCTCTAACTTTAGCAGGGGGTCATCTACATAGGAGAAACTTCAGTGCCTTCAAAATGTTTTTGAAGAAAGAAACAATTAGTCTGTATATTATCAACACTAACTTTAAGAGATAAAAAGGTGGATGTGCCTATTTTAGAAGGCAGCTACTATACATACTGGGAAAAGTGAAATGCATACACTTTGGAAGCGATTCAGGAATTATATGAATCCCACCTTACTGCTACTCAATTGCACACATATGTAAATGTACCTAAAAATCAGCTCTGAAAAAAAACCCACATATTTACAAGGAAATGGATGTTTGTGAAAGCAGTAGCAAATGTTCCATAAACTATAAGCAATAAAAAATATTGTTTGCATGATTTAATGTAATTTTTAGAATACATGACTAGCATTCAACTGTAAATAAACAAAACTTTAGGTAGAAAGGAAGAGCAAATTAATAGAGAGGAACTGCATCTTCCAGGCTTGGACTTTGAGTTATTTCCCTGTTCTTTGGAGAAAGGACAGCTCAGACTGAGTTTCCTTCATGCTTCTCCCATCGCAGGTGACTCACCTAGGCCAAAGGTGCCTACCCAGTGCAACTAAAATTTCTGGAAACTGAGAAAAGCTATGGAGTATCTACAGAGGAGTATTTGCATTTTTCTCTTTAAGACTCTTACTGTAAATTGTTAAATCTTTTCATTCTCTCTTTATATCAGTTCTTGCAACACCTCTGTTGTTTACAGCTAAATTCACTCTTTTCTTACAGGACTTTGAAAAACAGAAGGTTTGTTTGTATTTCAGTAGGGGAAAAAAGTTGATGCTATACTGCAAAGACAGAGGAAATACAAACATAAAGAAGAGTCTCACCACTTTGGGCCAATATTCAACATCTGCTCTTTCTATTTTGTTAGGAGACAGAAATGAATCATCTATTTTGGTGCAATCCTCTTTATTTACAAAGAACACATCCACCATCCTCATTCCTTTAGCTACGTGGCAACCAATTCAAATTACTTTTCTTGTCATAAATTCTAAAGGAGTTATCTGGCTTCTTCCCAAGGTTCCCACTAAGGACTGCCTTTCTCATTGTCTGCTGCATTTTGCTGACAGCTAGTTTGCTAAAAATTCTTCTAATGCTCTTATGTTTACAAGCAGTCCCATGGAAAACTCTCAGACCATGTAGCTCAAAGCACCACCAGGCTCTGCCAAGTGGCCACTTGCCTCAGGCAGTCTTTTTCATTTGGGCCACTTCTCTCTCTCTCTCTAAAATAACCTTAATTTTACCTTCCTGTTGGCTTGAAAACTTACCCCACTACACTTGCAAGAGTTAACCAGAGAGTAGGACTTAATATCACCATTATAAAATTAGCATTATCTCCAGAATCATTTTATATTCATATTTAGAAAGCTCAACTTTGATAATAAATTCTACTGAACAGAATATCACAACTATTAATTTTAAAGTACTGTTATCAGCAGTAAAAACTACATCCAAGCTTCCTTTCTATGCATATCCCAGGAACCACATATAATGAAACTAATTTATTTTGATTATTGCCTTTTGGGAATCTTCAGGCTAACTCCACTATGCAAATATGAGAAGGAACTTTGGTTATTATGTTAAGAAAAGAGAACAATTTTCTTCTCCTGGTCATAAGTACATATAATAAAACACCTACTTAGTTTCTTTTTCCTAATTTATTTTTTTATTAAAGAACTCACAATTTTAATTTTAAAATCTGTTGTTGTCCGTTATCTTCTTTGCCTTCTGAATTTTTGTGGAATGAAGAAACAGATCTGTTAGCAAGCTTTCACAAATACTTTGTATCAGCTTTGTTTAATTCATTCCCCAACAGAAAATTTTTCAATATACTATTGAGTCTGTCACTGGTACCATTTAATACTTCTTTTTGCAGAGAACAAGCATGTTGTGAGAATTACCAATATAAGAATTAATCAGATGCTTACTTTTATGAAATGACAGTATCATAAACACAACCTCGATTTTACAAAACACAAGCAAAGAAAGTGAAGAGTAACTCTCAGTATGGGAGATTTGACTCAATGGGTTATTTGCACTGTTAACAAGAAGTCAGGTCTCCCCAAGTATCAGAGTATAAAAAGTGAACAGTGTGAAAATTGTGCAGGATAAATTGTCATTTGGAAGTGCCTTTTATACTGACTGCAGAGGGAGTCCTGAGACAAGATCTAGTGTCAGCTACCCCAGCATATTGCTTGAAAGGTTCATTCAGAGAGGAACCTAAATTTTAGGTTGGAGAGAATACAGAAAACATCAGCCTAAATAAATGTCCCAGTTATCCTCAGTAAAACTAGATCCAAAGTTGAAATAAGCAGTCATAGCTCTATTGATTTCAGAAGAGCCTGAGCAGTATAACAAGTTGAGATTCTGGTCCTATGAATAGCTCCTTTGACTTCAGTAGGATTACTCACACAGCCTATGAGTAACTACATACAGATGTGTAAGATATTTGCTAAGCAACAGACAAGAAGATAGCAAAAAAGAAAAATTATCTGTGAGTTTAACAACTTTTAAACATAAGCTATGTAATCCTGTAGACACCTACACACATGAATACTATTACACACTGGGGTACATTAATTATGCAAGTCAATATTTCTTGGTTTCCTTACATCTGCTGTTGTTGGTTCCTTGCTCACCCTGAAATACAAAGTATTGCTTTTGCTCCTTCAAAAGCTGTTGTTCAAGAATACCCCATATTCTCTGTGTTTTAGCATTGCTAAAGTAAATGTGTTGCATCCCATAAGCAATATTATATACACCAAAAGCCATTACAGTCTTTTCTAAAAAGAAAACTTTAAAATATTGCCATCTGAATAGAAATCAAAAAAAGTTAGATCTGAAATGCACATATTCTCCCCATTCATTAGTGCTATTGACATAACTGAACTTCCTTGTTCTTATTAGAGTTACCATAGAAATGAGCCTAAAGCAATTACATGAATTGTTACCGCTATTAAGAAGTAGTCTATTTCAGTTTCATTTGTCTATTTGTAAGAAGTTTTGAATATTCAGAAGAATAAAACTACCTTGGTAACAAAATCAAGGCAGGAAGGTGGAGGGTTTTTAAAACAAACATAAGTATATTTAATAAACAGAAGCAATAAGTTGAGTGGCACCCACACACTGTATAAAGCAAGCATTTTCTACAATTCCATGTTTTTATGTTTATATGTGCTATTCTTTAAGACAGGCAAATGGTGCACAGCTGACTGTATAATGAGATGCTATATATAAATGATATTAACCTTTAAAGTTAGGCAAGCACTTTGCACACACAATCCATGTTTTCAAGCATTTTTACCTAAAAGTGCAATCATGCATTACTTCCTCATTGCTCAAGAGCTTTATAGTGTATTACATGAGGAAATAAGAATCTAAGTAATCTTTAAAAGTATGCAGTCTCTTTCTCGTGTGTAATTAAAATAAAGCATAAAAAAGCATTAAAGTATAATTTACATTAAAAAAAAAGTACAAATCTGTTTTAACTAATTGACTGATCCAATATACACAAATGCATATTTCAGACTAGATATAGACAAAAAATATTTTTACTATCAGGGTGGTGAAACCTCCATGCCTGGGAACATTTAAGCTCAAGCTGGATGAGGCTCTGAGCAGCCTATTCTGGTTGCTCATTGCAGGAGGGTGGGGCTGGATGACCTTTAAAGGTCATTCCCAACTCAAACAATTCTATGTTTCTATGATTCTAGATAACAACACATGACACATTGGCACATGTCTTTTGTGTGTCTGAGTGAAGGGAAGAAGGCACTTTATGCACATCAGTGATTACAGGCTTTTGGATTAAAAGTAACAATTCTTTAAAACATCTGATGGGACCAAGAGTACAAGAGGGGCACAAAAGGAAATCTGAGCAGCAACTGGTTTATCTTCAGAAGGGCAAATACTTTGCTAAAATAACTCAACTAGAAGCTGTGTGGTTTATAATCCCATCCGTGTGAGTTTGTTAGTGACCTCAGTGTAATCTTGGCAGCAAAAAGAAAAGTTCAATGCACTATTAAAAAGAAATCATCTGGATGCAGATTCTATCTGCAGTGTGATGTCTTCAATCAGAAGTTCATGAGACAAAACCTTTGAGCCGCTACCAATCTGGCAGGCAACCTATCAAGTTTTCAGTAAAATTACCTATGAACAGATTGTCTTGTACCTATTCTGAGCAGAAGACTGAATGAATATTTTAGACATGAAACATGCAGAGAAAACAAATAATATTCTCTTCATATTTCTTATTTGGCAAATCTTTGGGTGATAGATCTTTTCTTGTATAAAGGAGGAAAACAGTCAGATTGGAGCTTCATGGATGGGCTCTTGTGTGAATTTAGGGTATAAAATGCAAGAGGCCCAACAAATCATTTGGGAGAAAATGACAGCTTTTGGTTTTTCATCCAGTGAACTAAAAAGTCAAATCTTACTGAGAAAGGTGCTAGTAGAAAGATTTGTGAGCCTTTGGAGTAAAAAGAAGGATGAGAGATTTGAACTTAAAATACATATCTGATCTTTTAACATAGTGTAGGACTTTTCTAAAAAATGCTTTCCTTTTCCTAAATCTTGCAATATTTAGGAACTCCTTTATTTGACATACAAATATATCTTTCTCTTTTTCTACTCCTGCATCAATTTCCATACTTACCTGTAAATGTTATCTTGCTCTGTCATGAATGTTCCAAATTCCTCCTGTTTTATTTTTGTTTTCTTGGGACTTTGCGGCTTTTTTATCAAGATACTGCTATAAGAATTATGCTTTGGAAATCATCTCATCAAATTCTGTATTATTCTTTTCAAGGAAAAATCTCCTGAGTTGAGAAATATTCCACTACCTTACTTCAGGCCTTCTTAAAAACCTTTTTTAAAATGACACAAATCCATGGGAGGGATGGGTGGTGGAAAGTGCCAAGGGATGCCAGGCAGGAGGCTGTTCACGTTCTCCCGCTCAAAGTTTCACTGATCTTTTTGGAACTATAAAATAAAAGAATGATACTTTCCATTTTCCCTCACTGTAGAATGTGAATAACTTTGATGGTATAAGGTAAGACTGTGTCTGCTGTCCCTTGCCCTTTCAGAAGGCAGAAGAGAAGAAGAGAAGCTCATCCAGGAGTTAAAGTATAAATATAGAGTTCAAAAACATGAGATAAAATATATTTTAACAGACAGAAATGTAGGTAAGAAAAAAAATATGAACTGAATTTTTGTTATGAGCAAAAAAAAAAAAAAATTACCAAAGTTCAAGGTCTTAACTTAAGGAAAAAATATTTTAACTAAATAAACTGAAAGACCTATAGATATGGGCAAAGGAAGTTAAATTCAGTGTAGAAAAACATCAGTTAAAGTATTTTGGAAGACACTTATTTATCCATTTTCATATATACACAATGCAACAGTTTCTCTACATGTACATATGATAGAACCTAAATTTAAACTGCTCAGCAAGATATGGGCAGTGCTCTGAGCAGTGGAAAGCAAGTATTTGCTGAATGAGCAATGAATTAGGAAAGAAACTGAGGGGAAATTTCTAAACTAGTGGGAAAACAGATATTCCCTCTTTACAATGCAAACAACTTGCTCCTGCTTTGTACTGGATTGAGGCCGTGCTATGTTCAATTTGGAATCAATCGCGTTCCAATTTAGCCAAGCATTGAAGTCAGAAGGCAAAACAGGACAAGGTTCTGAATTTTCAGCTACACACAGGGCTCTACAAATCTTAAAAAAAATTATTGGCTTACCTCAAGAGCCTGATAAAATGCATTACTAAAAGATGACAAGAACTGGATGATAATGTTCCTCTTCCTTCAGAGGAAAGAAAATCAGGAGGGACAATAAAAGGATGCACAGCTTTTAACAGCAAGCTTTTCTGTATTTGTTTGTGTTCTTGTTTTATTTCTATTATTGTAGTTTGGGTCCATATTGAAGGTAACATCTAAAGAGTCAAACATCCTGTCTTTAAAGAATGATGAAAGACATGAAAAGCTCATCTGCCAAATGGGCTCTAAAGTAGATACTTCAGAAATCTTTTCAACAGTAGATTGTCTCTGTGTGCTATTCATGCAATTTATTTGCAACACTTAATTGCAAAATCTTATATATTATATATAAAAAGAAGTTTTCTAGCTAGATTAAAGGAAAATATTGCATGGGATGTAATCAAAAACTTGTATTTGACATGAACTGCAGCTGGTGGTCAAGAGCAGATTGAAAATAAAGGAGATTTCTTTCAGCATTTACAATTTATAATGCTTCTAGACTGCAGTTATGAGAGAAAATCAAGTTTCTAAGTATTAAGACAAATTTAAATGAAATAATATTAAGTTGAATAATGTGGTTTACAGTAACTTTCATCAATATTTGGCAAATAATAAGAAATAGATGAGAATTTGCCCTCAGAAATTTTTAACAATGTTCATATGAATAAAAAAAAAAAAGTACCAAAAGGAAACAAGTACAATAACATATATTTTCTTTTGTAGCACCACTTGAAGCTAAACCTTGGCATTAGTACATTATAATTTCAGTGAAGGAAAATTATAAGTGCTAGTTACCTGGCACTTTTAAAGCATATACAAATTCAGTGTAGATCTACAGTGAAAAAGTTAATTAAATATTCATAGTGCCAGTATACTATGAAAAAAATCATTAAGTGGACCAAAGCTTTCTTTAAAATAAACCCTCAAGATTATAGTACATTAAGCAAGTGCTCTTTCCAAAAATCATCAAGATTAGAAGCTCAAGAAAGGAAAGCATCACTGTCTACAAATTTTATATCTCATTTATGAGAGCAAAATGAAATATCACAACTATCAGTATACCATCACACACATGTAGTAGCATTGATAAAGTTTAACCTCATTTAAATGCAACGAATTGTTAAGCAGATAAGAAAAAATATTTGGGCCAGATTTTTCAACATAGCTGTAAGAATTTAGACCACAAAAGAATAAGGCAATTCTATGTATGAATATTTACTGAAGATTTTAATGGTGCCACAGATTTAATGATGAAACTACTGATCCTAATAGAGAGAGAATTTTGCTCCTTTGAGGGGAGGTTCAGGTTGGATATTAGGCAACATTTATTTACAGAGAAGGTGGTCAAACACTGGAACAGACTTCCTAGCAAGGGGTCAGTGCCCAAAGCTCATCAGTGTATAAGAAATTATTATTTATTTGGACAATACTCTTAATAATATGGTTTAACCTTTGGTCAGCCCTGAAGTGGTCAGGCTGAATAATTATTTGTAGGATCCTTTCAACTGAAGTATTCTATTCAATTCTATTCTAAATGTTCTAAATATGCCACCATAAGGAAATTTTACCTTTCTGCAGCCTAGTGCTGTAATTCCTTTAATTTTTGACAGGAGAAAGAAATAAAGTTTTCTTCATCAGCATAAAAAAGTCAGCGGTATAAAATGGGTATTTAAATTGCATATACAGGAGAAAGGGGAGGAGTGGTTGTACATCAAAGTTCTCAACTTATTCTGAAAGACAAAGCTAGTACAATAATCTTAAAGTTATTGATACCTCTCTCCGTCGAGAAGCCCAACAGGTTTGTTTGATTTTCCAAACGACAGCAGCTACCAGCAGTAAGGATAAGAAACAACTGCAATTACAAAAGAAAAAAAAAAAGAGAATTGTAATTTATGAAAAGCTTATGTTTTTAGGGTATCAAAGGTAACAAAAAGGTATTCTAGCATGGGGAAATAAACCCCAAAAATTGGGGGAAACTAAACTCTACCAGAAGTACAAAGAGTCAACCATCCACGATCAAAAAGTCAAAAGCAAATGCACATCACATGCTCTGGTTTTCTCCTGGAAATGTTTCCATTAGCATGGGATAAGCTCCAGTACAACCATCCACATACCCACAACAGTCTCAACAAATATGCACTGCCTGGTCCAAGTTTAGTACATGGAAAAAGAGGATGAAGTATAACAAAAAAAATTATAGCAATTTATATTTCTTTCACTTTGTAAATTCTGAGTAGTTTCCTGGGATGCAGGAAGAGTAACTACACAAGGAGTATAATTAGTTTGAGGAACTGGGTTTGCACAGTGACAATAGGCCTGTGTTATCTTATTGAGTATTTCCATGGGTAATTGCCCAGGGAAAACATCTCCAAGGACATCACCATATTACAATTACAAAGATACAACAGAAGAAGAAAAAAATATGAAAATTAAACACCTGCAGCACCCAATCAGAGCACATACCTTCTCTCTTGCTTCAGTATCTTCATATTGTAACATTTAATACATAAAGTATTTTAGTACAAAGATCATTGAAACTCAACCTCTTTTAGTGAGTTTCTGGATATTGAAAAAAGGCTTCTAAAGCTGGCACTTGAAATTACTCAGAAGAGCTTTCAAATTTTTAGACAGTTTTTTAAAATATAAGTATCTGGATTTACTAATTGTGTGCAGAACTTTCACACCAAGTTAGCTCTTCTACTGTTCAAAGTGGTTTCAATTAATCTAATACTAACTACTGAATTAGCTACTAGACAGCTACAATTTTTCTTTTCTGCCAAAAAGCTTCAAAATATATTCTTTAATCCAGGAAATAGCAAGATTTCTGGAAGTAGTATAGTTCAGAGGAGTACTGTGCATAAGTGTAAAGTAACACCAATGTCTTCCTTTAAAAGCAAGTACAAGTGACTGTAAATTTATATTTGGTTGTCTAGAGAAGAGCAGAACTAAAAAAACCCCACTGAACACCAGAATAAATTCAGTTTTGCAGCAACATCTTTTAAGGTTTTTAAGTCAAGAAGGGATAATAAATAGCATTTCCCAGAAATGTTTCCCCTCCTCTACACTGCACTGTCCAGCTGGTACCTGCAACAAATGCTTTAGGGCAGCATCAGGGTACTGACGTGCTGCTAGAGACTGGGATGCTGTGCATGAAGTAAGGGAAAGCCATCTCACTCTTCTCCTCCTCTACAGTCCTTCCAAAACCCACTAAATTAAGGAAACAACAGCAACTCTGTTTGCAATTTTTAACTCAGTGCTCCTGGAATTTAGAAAAGGTTAATACATGCAAGGGAGCTGGACACAAGAAACTAGGAGAGCCCTGCACTGTGTGACTGATTTATTATGACCAGAAAGAGAATCTCTACCCTTAGAAAATTCTTTCCTTCACATTTATTAATTTCTTGAACAGTTCTCTTAAGTTAGTAGAATAGAAAATATTCAGAGTTCTGGCTGAAAGACTTCAGACAAATGGATTCTATGCTCTGTACTTCAGTGGAGTGGGCCACACTGAATTTTCTTGTCATCAGTCAAAATATCAATTACTTGCAAAGCTAAAATCAGAAATTAGTGTCTTAAAGATGCACCCATAAAATACTATAAACCATTGGAAGTTACAGCAGTGATAATGTGACTTTTATATAATCTTTTCTTGGCAACTCAATATTGTATTTTTTCCTCCTTTTTTCTCTTTTTTTTTTTTTTTAGGGGTTGGTTTTTTAGGGGGTGAATCAAAATTCATGCTAAAGAATGAATGAAGAAAGACATGGAAAATAGATTGTGTGAAATTAACCTAGTTCCAGCCTGTGGTGAGATAACATCCTTGCTTTATGTAGGGCAATAAAAATTAAAGCTGACTGCAAAGGATCTCACAATACAGAGTGACTTGGCAATAAAATAAGAGAATGAAATTCAGTGACAATGAACTGAAGGCAATGTGCACGAGGAAAAAAAACCCACCACAACTAGCTACAAATACACAATGATAGGTTCTAAATTAGCAATTACCACTCAAGAGAATGATCTTGAAGTCATTGCAAGTAGTTCTTTGAACATATCAACTGAATGTTTAGTAGCAGTCAAAACCAAAAATAGGAGGTTGGAAGAGATTAGAAAAGGAATAAAGAACAAACCAGAAAGCATTGGGATGTCAGTGCATATATCTATAGTGTGCTGTAACTTGAAGCAACCATCACCTTATCTCTAAAAATCTAAGCTGAATTTAAAAGGTATAAAAGAAAGCAGTCAGCTTAGCCAGGGGAATGAAATGGTAGAAGAAATAAGAAATAATAATTCTCTTTGGCTTTGAAACAATAGGGATTTGAAGGGAGCCATGATAAACACATTAACATCACAGGCAAAAAAATGCAGAAAAGCAGGAGGTCGGGTGTAGGTGGATGCTCTCCAGTCCCCCTTTATACTTCTTATCTGCTCCTTGTGACAGAGATATAAAAACAGAAAGTGCAGTGCAAATTAAATAAATTAAAAATTGGCCATCTGGCAGATAAAAAAGAAACTCTCAGCAGGGAACCAGCATCAGAAAAGGGAACTTCTAGATGGGTCGCAAAGCTCCCATAGTATCAGATCCACTCAGTTTTGATGGGACAAATATATAACAGCTGAGAGGTCTATGTATGACACAAACAAAAAATGGTTAATAATGGTTAATGCCATAGAGGTTAAAGAGATTGTATAATGATCAATTTTAGATTTGTTTTTTTAATACACAATCATTTCTAAGTTGTATTAATGAGAACAAGGAAGTCAGGCATCATTCACATTGCAAAGGATTTCTTTTTCCCTTGGAATGAAGCAGTTCCCAAATTAGTTTAAGACCAGTGTGAATGACAATTCAGTATGAATTACTGCTGGGATGCTAAAACAGAAAGGGTTAAAACAACCTTAAATACTCAGGTGCACAGTGGTAAGCAGCACTTGAGAGATAAATTTATCACTCTACAAGGTACTGCCAAAACAGATACTATCAGACTTGTTCTTAAAGCTCTGCCATTGGCATTTTCTGAAAGGAGATTGGAAAACATGGAGAGAATACAGAGAAAAAAATCACAAAAAGTATTCAAAATTTGGACAAAATCTTTTGCTGACAGTGATTTTACAAATAAATCATTTCACTTTTGGAAAAGATCAAGTGGCAACTTGCCTGCAGTTAATCCACATGATCATAGATTATGTCCACCATCTCTGACTCTGCAGTTGAGACTCTGAGTGACATCCAAATCAACAGACATTTGGATAAATGCCTTTGCAAAGCACATGGGTTATGAAATGCTAACCCAGTGCACAGAGTGAATGACTTTCTGCACTTATCAATGTAAATCTTCCCAATAAGACAATTGCCATACAAAGAAACTCTTAAAACCACAGCAGTCCAAGCATTATCAAGATTTTGTGCTCTCCAGAACACAGAAATAAAGTCCCAGAAGATAACGATACAGTTTTGCAGTTTCTCCTTCAAACCACATGGAACAAAACAGGAGGAAACATTAAAAAAGCATGCTTGAAAATGAGCAATCCATCACCAGTTGCCTGGATTACAGGTTGATTGGAAGTTATTGTCCTAGCATAATTTTGGAGACAATAAATAATTGAAGAAGTGATGAACTGCAGAGGAAGAAGTCTTGAACACAGTTTGTGTCCATCACAGCAGAGGAAAGTGGCCAAGGAAAGGCTGCAAGAGAACACCAGGGCTAGCAGGGAGGTCTGGGCTATGCAGATGCTCTGCCCAGAAGGGCTCTGGGTAATATGAAAACAGAAATAGTGATTTAATAGAACAAAGAGAAGGGAAATTGCAAGGAATAATTACTGCCTGCATAACTATTTTTGCAAGTTACATAGCAAATTTTTGACTTCCAGAGGTCACATTTAGCCATATTTAGTGCAGACCTGGCTGAGGAAATGAAAGTGTTTTCCATAACTCAGAAATTAGTTTCCCTTTTTTTCTTTAGGCAGCAGACTAAAAACTGTTAGGAGAATTAGTGGATGCTTGGTATGGGCAAACTGAAATAAAGTGTGTAGCTATCCTTAAAGAAATTCAAATTGCATGGATAAATAGAGGGGGAAATCTGTGAAATGTAATGATCAGCATGTTTGGACTAGATGAATTAATGACACATTTGTGCCTTAAGCCCTATGAATGCATTATAAGTACACTATTTTTTTCATTAGGTATTAATGCCTATAAATTACATATTGTATCAAAGTAATACTTTAGTTAAAGTGAAATAATTCACTTATTTTTGCAGGGATGTAAAAGGAACTGTTTCATGAACTAAGCATA
Source organism: Urocynchramus pylzowi (assembly GCA_013397555.1). NCBI lineage: Eukaryota > Metazoa > Chordata > Aves > Passeriformes > Fringillidae > Urocynchramus > Urocynchramus pylzowi. Next base: position 795,806 of record VZRH01001705.1, read on the forward strand.
AATATTTTAAGAATCAATACTGTAAATAGAAGGTAAACAAAACAAAATGTGCCATCCTTTGTGATTTCTTTTTTCATTCTCTGATTGTTTAACAAACAAAGAGAATAATTGTTGTATCTATGATTTTACTTAAGACAGTAATTTGCACAATAATTCAAAATAAATTATTTCCCCAAATGGATGAAAGCAAACACTTTTCCAAAACTTTAACTTGCATCTAGTATACTTTTAAATCTACTGAAATGAAAAATGATGTGAGAGTGCACTTTGAGCACCCATCACATTTACTCTTCTTACAGACAAGGTACAGCAGCAACTCACAACTGAGCAGCATCCCTGGTTGGGCCCACCCTGGGAGCAGCACAGCTGGGCCAGCACAGGGTGTCAAGACTGCTCTACCAACTGCCATCATCCTGTCCCCATCTCCAACACGTGACAGAGCCATCCTTGTGTCCCAAGGGGAGCTCCTCCAACATGTGAAGGGCCATCCTTGTGTCCCAAGGGGAGCTCCTCCAACATGTGAAGGGCCATCCTTGTGTCCCAAGGGGAGCTCCTCCAACATGTGAAGAGCCATCCATGTGTCCCAAGGGGAGCTCCTGCAGTGCTGGCTTAGTGTGCATCTGGAATGGGCTTTTAAACCAAACCCTGAGTGCCCCCGTGGAGCAGCCCTGGAGCTCAATGAGAAGATGTGCAATGTTCACTCCAGAGCCAAACGGGCTGTCAGTCCATGGAACTAAACTTGAGCTAGCTCAAAGACAAAAAAAAAGCATTCAGTGTGGATGTCAGGTCCTCGGCACCATCTTGCTCGAGTGATGATCTTCACACTGCTCACCAACAGAGACAGAAGCTCCCAAAATTCCTTTCACCAAGTTTGTTAGGGGCATAGCAGACTCATATTTATGTGCAAATATATGTATGTGGGCATATTTACTGCCCACATACATATATTTGCACATATTTCAAAGGTTTCTCCCAAGCCTTTTTTTGAACATAGGAATTGGGCCATCAAGGCAATTACTGCTCAATCACTTGAGTCTTGCTGTGCTGAGACAGTAATTAAACAGCCCTCTGTATCCACAAACCTCCTGCCTGTTGATCTCTCTTTGACAAGGGCATAAAAATGTACAATTCCCTAATTAGCAACCTAAAAAGTGACCCCCTACTCTATTGTTTCTCTTCTAGTACTAACATGAACTACAATTTAACATATTCAGTAAAACAAACAGATGACCAAAAAACTTTTTAATGAGGATATATGCAAAGAAAACAAGTCTCATGCCTAAGTTAGTATTTTCAAGGTAGTACTGCAAAAGTTTCCTAACAGATCATATTAAGTGTTTTTCTAAGAACTGCTTTCCCAACACATTATTTACTATCTTTTTATTGGCAAATAGAGCACATTTTAATTGATATTTTATAAAGCAAGCACAATTCTAAAATAAAAATAATTGAACAATTATTTTTCTAACACCGTGACTTCAAATAGCAATTATTGTCACAGCAATTGATTTCTTTCATTGTACTTGACAAGAACATTGTGTTTATGATTATGATGTGCTGGGTTCAGCCATCCTTGTGTTAACTGGTATACACATGACAAGCAGCTCCAAAGATGTCAACAGGATTATCTGAAGCACAAAGCATTGTAAACATAATATTAGAAGTCTGATGTGTATGACAGCAGTATATTTTTTTTTAATGATTAATTAAATTGCTATGAATCAGAAAGTTTTATAAACATCATTATAAGTAGGACTATTTCAGTGATTAGCAATTTGGAAAGATTCTGGGAATGAAGTGTTACAATTCCAAATTAAAATGTATAAAAATTTAGGGAAAAGTAGTCTTGGCTAGCAAGGAAGTAGAATATGCAAATTCCAGTTCATGGTAGCACAGTGTGTGGGGTCAGGGAAATAAATCCTGGCTGTGGAGCCAAGACATTTCAGCCAGGAGTGCTGAATTCCTGCTTAGGGAGAGCTCTGGCTGGCACAGCCAGTGAAAGGCATTGCCAACAAAGCCAGCATCACCATCCAGGTGATTCAGGAATGTCCTTTTCCTATTCCTGCTTGTCATGACAACACCACCAGCACCAGCAGCTCCATGTGCTGGCTCCCACACTCCATTTTCTGGAACTGATAAGCCAAGAGCTGCAATTTTTCCCTCTTCAGCTACAAAATGTCATTGTTGCACAGCCTTAAATATGACAGGGCTTTTTCCACCAGCCTAGATCTATATTCCATTCTTTTCCCCCACAGCTTCTTTCTAAATTAAAGGAACCCAAGGAAAATGTGAACCCTGTGAATCCAAAAGCCACACAGAGGGTTCAGGCACTCAGTTCTTGCTTTCCAAACTGCAAAGTTAAAGAAATGCCTGAATATGAGGTAAAGTATCTACGACGGTATTTAAAACTCAAAGTATTACCAAAAATCATTTAAATGCAAATTTGTATTTATTTGTGTCTCAAATGGAATTCACACAAGTTAAGCAACAAGTTTCAAGTTCATTTGAAACTAATTACACGGATAATTCTTCTTATCCAGATGACTGATTAAAATGTTATTTTTTGATGCAGTCCTGAAAATCCATATATCCCCATAAATAACTCTTGCATAAGGTGTCTCATGAAAATCACATTGCTTCCCTTAAAATTCTCTTCTCACATATCCACAACTACTAAACTTATACAAAATAGATTAAGAGTTAATAAGAAATATATATATCTGCCTTCTAATCTGGTCCTTCCAGGCTCAACACTGTATTTGGTAAGAATGCATGGAAAAGAATATCCATATTAGATTTGTTTTACTTTTTCATGGTTAAAACCATGATACCACCAAAAGAATGCTGTAAGTCTCCAGAACAGCACACTAAAAATTATTATTAGAAATATCATGAAAATAACTTTATTGAGTCCGAAGAGCAAAATTAAGTAAAATTATAAACTAAGACTTCAATAATGGTATAAATAAAGCTTTGCAATTTAAGCTCTGAATGCATAATGGGAAACAGGGAGATTGAAATATCAATGGTGTCAACTGCATTTTATATGAGTTATATTTTAAAGTTACCAGTAGCAATGAAATATAAATATAATATGTATTAGTTTAGTAGTCAGATTGGCTACTATTTTTGTGCTAAATAATTTATTAATATCTATTCAATACAGAGAAGCAACATAATCCTTCTTCTCCCAAGGCATAAACTCCTATAACAGTTTAAAATCTTCTCTGACAACTGCCTCTGCAAAACCTGGGTTCATTGGTCTTTCCTCTGCAATGAAACATCAAAAATCTTCTTAAAAATAAAGAAGAAAGAAATGCTTGAACAGGGAATTTGTAATTAACAGAAAAATTATTATGAAAAAAGTATTGGCATTTTTTTCATTATGTACATGTGCCACAATGTTATAGAGGATGGAGGAGAGCATTAAATTACTTTATTCAATAAAATAATTATTAAAAAATAACTATAAAAAAGCACACATACATTTTTTAGATTTTTTAGATTTCCATTTTCTTACATACATAATTCATCCATACATTCACAAAGCTGTGGTTTCATGTTAAATATACCACAAGCTGCTATAACAAAGTATGAATGAATGATCAATTACACAAACAGCCTTTATATTCAACTAAAAAGGGAAAATGGATGCAGTGTACATCAAGATGCTACTGAGAGATCAACATTCCCATTTAATCTGCCAATCTAGTATCAGATTAAAGTGAACCACATGAAAGGACTCTAAAATATATTACACAATAAAGCTCTAGATGTGAACTTTTACCCTCTGTAATTCTTCCTTTCGCCTCTTTGAGGCAATAAACAAAAAAGATTTACAATCAAAATTGTTTAATCTCACATCAAATGAAATTAATCTCCACTGAATAAACAGAATATCACACCCATGAAGCGTGATTATGTTTCTTTAATTATGGAAAATACTTTAATATTCCATATAATTTTATGTGTTTGCCCTTCAAGGGGGAAATACTCCATATTTCTCTCAATGACTGATGTTGCATGTAAAAAAAAAAAACCACATATAAAATTTATATATATATTTGCCCACTGAAATTCTGGACAAATTCTGAAATACAGAATTTAGTATTTTCTGCACTAGCATTCCAGAATAATTAGAAATTGAATATACTGTTTCTATTACAAAACAGTTGTGCTTTCACTTCTGCTTTTTTTGCAACGGTCATCCTGATTTATGCTAATTTAGGATTTAAAATTGGAAGGGGGCAGGGGGGTGGGGAAGATTAATTTATTCTAATTACTGTCAGCTAGTGAATTTAGGGAAGAATTTAGGGAAGAAGAATTGTCACCAATGCTAGATTTCAGCAGTCTTCCAAACCAAGAGATTCACATTATTTCAATAATTTTTTTCAATATTTTTGCTTATTCTTATTTTTCACTGCTCTTTCTAGTTCGGCTATTATTCTTTAACAATACATTGCAGAAATATAAAATAAAAAATATGTTTAGAAAGCCACCATACCATGTCAGCATTGTTTAGTATGATAAACTGAAATATAATGAAGAAATTTAACACATTCCAAACTACTTTTCCCTCCAACCTGTAACCCTTCCAATACTTCTTCCAAAGAGACAAATACACTAAAATGAGTAGGTGTTAAAAAAGTCATAAGCTTCTTTATTAAAAGTCCTATTAAAATTAAATTTTCCTGAGGACAGAGCAAGGATTTTTAGAATTTCAGGCCAAAGAAGCATCATTCAAGAACACTAAAAACTCTGAAATTGTACTGGATAAAGAATACAAAGCCCCTGATTCCCCTCAACCTGATATTAGAATTTCAACTAAGAAAGACTGAAAACATATTAGGAAAGAAATATAATTTTCCAAGTGGTGAGTATTTTCCTAAAATATCATAAAAAAAATTATTGAAAACATAGAAAACCAACAATGATATAGAATATAATTGGGCCATATATAAAGATTAAGTTCAGAGCAAAAAATTCAGATTAAAAAATTTAAATAGATTCTATAACTATATTTTACTGTATAATTCTTAGTGTGGCTTTTGGAGTCCACAGTACAATTTCTATAATTTTTGCTTCATTTTGGCAAAACATAGCCATCCTTACCTTGGATTCCAACAGATAAATTAGAAAGACCACAAAACCTCCCACACAAAATTCTTCATTTGGTACCAAGAAATTTTACTGCATATTTACTGGAATATTCCAATACAGAAGATGAATTCCTTTGACTTAAGATGTCTCTTCTAAAAAGGAATAATCAGATTTAAAATTTTTGGACGTATGAAATTCACAGCACAGCGCGTGGTCTAGCACTGTGTTTTCTCTCTTTCTGTGATTTATTACAGCTGAGCACAGGGACCTGGAATATTTCTGCCCTGCCATGGGGAGATTGCTCATTTCTTGGCTGTCACTGGGTGCCCAGCCCATCACACCGACCCGCCTGCAGAGACAGGCGGGCACGGGGCTTGACAAAGCTGCTTGTCACCCGCTGTAATGGACAATGACACCACTGCCTGAAGGCAAACACTAATGTTTTTACTTCCTTTATTTCTTGTTATTGTTTTCCTTCATCAGCTTTCACCCCACTTCACTGTATTCTTTACATCTGAGAGCAAGCTCCTGAAGTTAACTTTGCAACTGGTACATGTCATAAGAAGACTGAATTCCTTCTCTTTGGAATTAAAATGACAAAAGCAAAATTTCAAGTCCATTTATCACAGATGAAAACCTGTTCTAGTTCTTTTGCTTAAAGTACAGTGGACTGGAGTTTCATAAAAAAGTGACCAGGAAGGATTAAGCACTCTAGAAGAAAAATTGCTGTGAGCCCTGATGCTGTTGAAGTCTAAGAAAATAACTGACTAACTGGATTTAAGAAAATACATCACAAAATGTAGGGAATCAAAACATAAACACAGTATGAATCATCCGTGATGCTTCTTAGGATACAAAATCCAATGCAGCTCCAGAAAGATACAGCCCTGAAAGGAGAAAATGCTAGAGCTTCAGGAGGCACAATGAACACCTCTCATTGTATTTCCTACATAAAGGAAGTGAGACTTCCAAATTTTAAATGCACTGACTTTAAGGAAGGAAGAAGCCCATACCTGTTTTATACACAGGCACATAGGCCATCTTCAGATATCTGAGCAACTAATTTGTGTTTTGAGGAACAGTGTCTGTTGAAAGCAAAATACGGTGATAACACTTCCAAATTACTTAAAGGACTAACAGAAAGATGAAAAACAGGAAGAAAATAAAGGAAAACAGTTCTGTTCACTGAAAGATTAAGTGACTCATCCCTTGTTTTGAAGAGCAACTGATCCAGTAGTACTGGGGAATCTCCTTTGCCTACAGGCCAATAACAAGTGGCTGCCTTCTCCAGAAATATGAACACACCAAATAAACCCACAGCAATGACAAAGTTTCTGTGTGATTCAGAGAGCAGAAGACACAAAGCTACATTCAACAATTCAAGGCAAACATTTAAAGAAAGGAAATCCAACTCAAATTGCCCACCACAGTACAGATGTGCTTTTCCCAATGGAAGTCAAACAGCTCTGTGCTTCTAAGTGAGGTGAAAATTTTTAATGCATCACTAAGCAAAAATCAATTTTATTCTAGCCCCAAAAGTGAAATCCATTTTGCTACGATAACTTGATTTTCATATTACTATAAAATATCCTAATTTGGATTTATAAGAGTTCAGGATTTTCTGAGATCCCAACCATGGTGAGCGTTATCTGACCCCAACACACTGGTTTTTGTCTTTCTCACAGAGATCAATATTTGATCTCATAAAGATAAGCACACCAAAATCCAGCACTAATTTACCATCCTTCATTCAAATAGAAACAAAACATGAAGGCAGGGACACAGACCAAAGGATGCTGGTAATGAGCAGGAGTTCTCCCATTGCAAACTCACCCCAGGGTGGTAGATTCAAGCACTGCAGCTCCCAGGAGCTCTGACACTGCTGAAATGCAGCCACCCCCTCCCACTGCAGGCAGAACAAAGTCCTGCATATGGACTTAATAAATCTGATTCTTCAGCATCTGCTCCAATTCCTGTGTAGCTCGTGCTCAGCTTTACCAAAATACTCATCCCCTCTTTCTGCAAAAAGCACTGGGTATATTTTGGATATTGTTTTCTCTCACTTACACTGCTCACAGAAAGATTTAACAGAAAGAATCTGCCCCTGATCCTAAATGACCATAATTTTTCATGGAATTTCTTAAAGCACACACAAAAGAAGGATTTTCAAACTTTCAAAGAGTCCATATTGTTTAACAGTGCTCTACTTAATAAAACCTGGAGATTCTGTAATTTATGACAGTATGGAGATATGTTGCGAAAGTGACTAAAATATTCTATTCAGTCAGTCAGCTTCACCCAAAGGACCAGAGGCAAGGGAAGTAACAGTTCTGGGAGCTCAGAGAACACATCTGACGAGTTAATAGTTGGTACAATGCATTTCAAAAAGGCTTTAAAAACATAGTTCTGGAACTTGCTTATCATTTCCTATCACGAGTATATTAACAGCTAACCTTTGTCATATGCACCAATTTCATGCTTGCCTGGTTTTTGATTATGAGATTTAACCACATTTCTTACCACAACTTATGCTTCAGATTCTTAATACAAATAATTATCTGGGAATTGCTTGAGTACTGTTATACTGTTATAATTTTATTTAAAAGCAGGTATAGAAATCAAGTGTTTCTTAGCTCTCCATTTAGGATTGACTCAAATCATAGATAATAAAAACAAACAATTATTGAACAATCAGTTTTCATGGGTGTTAGATGTGATCTAAAGTAAAAGTGCTATTCAGAAAATAAAGCTACTTCATGTACCGTTATGAATGTCTAAAATGTCCTGGCACCTATTTAGCTAATCCATATTTTCATGTAAGACTTGAAAACACCAAAACTTTTTTTATCCTTTAGATTTTGAAACAAAAAAAAAAGTGCCATACTTTAGGATATTGTGGGGTTTAGTGGTAAAGGTAATACAGAAATATATTTTCTTTAACTATGCATACTGCATTTCTTCAGTGTAAGAAAGATCATTCACATTTGCTGCCTGTGAAATTTTCCAATGAGATCTGTACTTCGAAGAAGGTGGAAAGAAAAGAAGTCACAGACTTCTCCATTTGTGTGATGGCTAAAAGTCTTCAAGGCACTGAGCACAGCAACACAGATGCAACACTGTCTACAACATAGTTTGGAATCTGTTACTACTCATATTGCATTTTTATTCTTAGAGAAAAGGTCACTGAACCAGTAGCTGCAACAAAACCTTCCAGTATAAAAAGAATGAAATTAAATAGGAGGTTTTTAACAATGCCTATCATGGTCTGAAGCACTACAGTTTCAATAATATTCTGCTTATTTTTTTCAATATAACTTCTATTTATCTGTATTTTAATCTAGAACTTTTTTTCTAAGATATACAATATCAGTATCTTGGTAGATCAAGCACTAATTGCAAAGCTAATAATAAATATTGTGGTTTATTATGCATAGTTTTAAATAAATTCCTTACACAACAATGCTTTTAAAACAGTTCATTTTCATACAACTGGACAGTTCTAAAAATGCCTGTTTTGATGTTTCTGATTCAAGCAGTAAAATGTCCATTTCATCTTTCAGTCTGGAACACAAAACCTATAAAGGAAGAGTTTTAAACTATCATTTTGCCTGGTTGTTGAATAGCTGTTATTGTCAAATGCTGCTTTGTCCAGGCAGGGTGAAGAGCATTTTGCCACAACCTCAGAAATACAAATATAATACTGGATGGGAGAAATACAAAGGCAGGTTTATCGAAGCATGTTGAAATATGTTTTGTTATCAAGCACATTTAAATTGTCTTTAAACACAATTATTTTCTCTATCAACAATCTTAGTAAATATGGCCTGGGTTATTATTACTGTTACCACCGTGATTTGCCACAGTCACAATACACCTCGTTTCCATTCAGTAAACAAACCCAAATCCCACAAACAAACAAACCCAAACCCATATAAAACAAGAAACAAACAAACTCTTATTATAATTTTAATTTTAGACTACAAACTGTTGACATCTGACCTGTGCATTTACCCAGAACAAACTGCATGAGAGAGGCCATCACACTGGGAGAGACAATGCCATGTACACATAGAGATGGCTGCACCACCAAAGAACCTTTAGTTCACCTTTTCTAAGGCTGCACCAGGGCACAGAGGACCAACAAACTGCTCTTAGTTTACCTCTCCTATTTGTCATAAGATCCCTCTGGTCTGTTGTACTTGGACAGACTTTGCTTTCTTCTATATGGGTTTGTAATTTAAACATTTGCAAAATCATCGTAAGTTTTAGAGCTTGCTGTCTCCCCATGAAAAAAAAGAGAATAAAACCCAAAACCACAAAAAAAAACCCCAAAAACCAAACACCCAAAACACCACTAGACTGACCTTTAGGCAATCAGCATTTTATTGCTCTGTTTGTGGTGAAAGAGGAGAAATGGGATTATTTTATATCCCCTACTAAACTCCTCCCCATTAGCCAATGCCCTGGGTACAGAAAACTTCAGGCTCTGTTCATTTCTGTGCCCTTTTTGGCAACAGCAATAAAGAGAATTTGGACCATTCACAGTATTTAAGAGTCTGATTCTTTAGGTACAGTTCCTCAGAGCACAGTGTCTTAGAGAAGCCATACTGTGAACTTGTGAAATAAAGTCATGGCCTAGAAATACAGAAAGTCTGATGAACAGACCTGTCTGTCACTGTTCACATTTTGTGTACACTTCATGGTTATTGGGAAATATCTTCCCAGCAAGATTTCAAAGCACTGTAACTAATCTGTGTATATTCAAGTTTGTGACATTTTATAAGATGGCTGAACTTTTAAGAAGTCTTTCAGGGGAGTTTTGTTCACATTCTAGAATAGTTGTTCATTTGCAGTTGAAGCCCATCTCTGCATTGCTGCCATAACCAAATCTCAGGCATCAGCTACTGCCTTTCACAATTAATCTCTGACACATGAAAGCATTAGTAGTGACGTGCTGTGCTTTATTAAAAATAACACGCTATTGAACCGAGCCATCATTTTAAATAATTTCATAAAAGTGTTTATAGAAAAATCACACACATGAATTAGAGTTTAGCTGGCTTTTCTTAATCACTGTAATATATTGTACAAACTCAGCTAATCTTCATGAGGTGTGAAGACTGTACCACTGAATATAAAATACACAATTATATAATGCAAGATTCCAGCAGCTGCCTTTAATTGGCCTGGAGCCTCCACTGGTGCAAATTAGGGAACACAGTTTGAAGGCCTCCTTTCAGGCATTTCTCAAGATTCAGAAGCTGGATAAGACAATGGTTTGATAGCAAAGAGTCATCAAGATTTCAGCCAGAAGACAAAAAAGCAATTTACCTGAAGAAGGTGACAAAGAACTGCACCAGATCCATGATAGTATTGTGCTGTGAGAAGGCAATCTGCAAATAAAACAGAAGTAAATTACAATATTTTCAGACTCAACAGCTCTTTTTAGACGAGGGCTTTATGGCTCTATGGATGATTACTTTCAAGTGTAATTTCAGTATAGTCTGCACACACCTGCATTTATGATAAAGTGAGATGAGCAACTAATTCCCATATCCTTGCTGGTATCAAAATACAAACAATGGAATATAATACTTTTACTGAAGTAAACTTAATAGAAATATCCACTTAATACGAACAATAAAAACAATATGAAAAATATTAGGAAATCATATTGTTATAAATTATCTTGTTTATAGTGAACTGTTTTGCCCAACACCATCTTCCATTTTAATAACAACACTGAAACAAGGTTTTAGAGAAGACAAACAACATATAGTGCTTAAAATTAATGCATTTAAAATATTTTAATTGTATAATATTAAAATTAATGCATATGTTAATTTAATTTTTAAAAAAGATAAATCTGGTGCATAATAAAACAGTTTCAAAGCAAATTACTTTAAAGACAAAGTAATAAATATTCTTTTGGGCTACATTTTTACAGCCTCACCAGAACATGCATTAGTTCAGCTCCTTGCTGTAATTTTTGTGAATATTTAAGAATTATCTCTAAGACAGCATGGAGACATTCACACTTGCATGCAATACAGCCTATAATTATTTTTGTAAGTACTTTTTGCTAATGCTAAGAACAGTACTTAATATTTATGCTATATCTACAAATATCCATAAGTCCCTGTCTTGCTCAGTTTTTCAATCTATAATTATCAAGCTAAAGATACAGAGAATCTTCTCCTTTGAATTGTACAAAGTGTTTATTTAACTATATTTACACTCTTTTTAGATAATTGTTGGGTTTAGAAATCCTTGTGCATTCAAGATCTGATCTTGACTAGTAATTACACCAAATTACTCTGAATCCCTTTCATAAGTTACTTGTGAATTTTTGAAATGATAATTCATGATACTCAAGAATTTACTTTTCAATTTTTTTAAATTTTATTTTTATTTTAGGTCAAAGCTATAATGTAAACTTCAATAATGATGGTGTTACTGAGTCTTGTGCCAGCCAAACACAGCTAAATATAGATCAATTACTTAAAAGACAATATCTGAGAAAAGACCAGAAGACTTCTTTGGCCCAATATAAAGTGCATCCCAAGCATAAACAATTGTTTAAGTGTACCTTGAACAAAATGAAAGTTTTCCAATTTTATTTTTTATATTTTAAATGCTGTCTGGATTTACTTCAAATTCTATTTACTATTCAAATTCACTCCTGGTGTTTTGATTATGTTTTTTGCAAGTACCACACTTTTGGTGAAGAACTAGCACAAGGAGAAAAAAACATGCCAGTTTTGATAGAGTTCACCTTTTGTGACCTGTTGAAATGCTCTTTGTTGAAGAAGCATTTCGATTTTGCATTACTACAATTATGTTTATTCAAGGTGTCAGAATTCCTTAATGGCCTCTGTGAGTCTAGAAAGAACTCCAGTCTGCAATGAAGCCCTGCAATCTGATCACAGTCATACCACGAAAGTTTCACCTCAATTTTTTCTAAGAAACTACAGCACCTCTTTCTCTTTTCCAACACACTACAAAAACAAAGTAAGCAGATTTACAACATTTCAGTGATTTTATATAATTATCAATAACTAAATTATTTGTATAGTCCAAAGCTCAGGATATAAATTGTTCGCACAAGAATGGACACAAAAGGAATGAAAGGAATGATTCCACATTTTCCAACTTATATTAATCTAATCATCTACTTGAGATAAGTGCAAAGTTCTACTGCTGGTGTCCATGTTTGCAAATTCATAGAACTTCTGCCTGTGAGACTTGCTTGGCTGGTTGTATGGGATTTTCCTAAAAGTACTCATACTTAAACACAGAAACACAGTTAGGTAGAAAGTTCCATCCCAAAAGTAACTTCCAATTTTAATCAAACATGTTCTAATAATCACAACAGAGTTCATGTTTAAAAGATAAACTACAGTATTTTCTAAACAGTATCATGCATCTTTGACTAATTTCAGCACAGAATATTAACAAAAAGAATACATATTTTAATTGTAAGGAGACCACAAAGGTGCAAGTAAATGACATGAACCTAGGACTGACACAAAGAACCATAATACGATTAAAAAGATTTATTTCCTTTGGGGTTTTATATAGATACGAAGGCACTTGTCTTTTTGCTTGTGCCTATATAGATAAGGGACAAGAAAAGTTCTTTCAACCTAAGGTTTTCACTTTGGACTTAAAGATACTGGAGACAAATATCTCCTCTGTTAATTTGTTTCGTACCTTAATAGTTTTCAGTTTCCCCAAAACACCTAAAAAGCTTGTGGATCCCACAAACATTACCTCTTTTCTTCTAAATAAGGAAGAAGAGAAATATCTTTTCCACCATTTCCTACAGAACAGAACCAACTGCTGTATGGAACATAATTTTTTATAGTAAAGAATAACCTCTATGAGTTATTGTTATTTTTATCATCACTGTTATTGATGTTGTTGTGAACTGCAAGTGTATGCCATCAGATCAAAGTAACACCAATATACTACAGATTAAATGTAGAAAACTGCAACAGAATGAAAAGATTCTAAAGCCAAATGTGGGGTTTACATACATATAATTATAAATATATACATGTGTTCTAGCTCAACATGTTAAATGATAAAAAAGCCTATGAAGAAAAGGCTGATGAGTGATAAATGAACTGTGGGGATACTTCCAACAAACAAAAGACATGTCTGTCATTTTTCTCTGCCACATTAAAGTTTGTGAAAATATGGTTTTAAAAAAGCAAGAAAACAAACTTTTTTTAACAATATGTGGCCAAATTGGAAGACAAGGCCTTGTGACTGCTGGCAAATCCTTTATAGCAAATAAGGATTCAAAAGTCAGATAAGTAACAGAATATGGCAGAGAGCACCGACACGAGGATGCACTGCAATCAACATTTCATTGCACAGTACTTTGTAACTTCTCATGTTTTGATTACACACATGATATATGAATTACCCTTTACACTGAATAATGATGGAATGGGTGTGGTGAAAGAGGAACAACTTCTGAACAAAGATTTTCCAACCTTCAGAAGTTAATGCCTACAGGAATGGATTCATTTTTTCCCATTGCTCCAGTTCACCTTTACCTTGGCTATCACATGCAGCAGTAATAGAGTCCTACAGAACAATAGGTCAAGATCTGTTCCACGACAAAAATGAGACAATCTTGAAAGTCTAACTCAGGGACAACTTTCATATGGAAATTGCAACTCTGCCCTTAGAACTTTGTGGTTTAGTTCAAAAATATAGGTGCCAAGAAGCCATCTCCACAATTCTAATACCAATCATGCAAAAGGAAAAGGAAAACTGCCACTAAATCCAAATTGCACATTTACAGAAAACAGGAACTTAATCCATGAAATGTTTCATATATTCAAATAATGTACACAAAAAGCAATTATAATCTGTGCTCCATTTCATGACATTACCCACTAAAGCAAACTCCTATCTGCTCAGGCTCTCAAACCATGAACAAATACTTCCGTTAATACAATTTTTCCATCTTCCACTGTTAACAAATTAAAAATGAACAAATAAGAGAAACTAAAATAAATACATGGTAAAACTCTGCTAGAAGGTCTAATTATTAAACCTGGAAACATAATGCAATAAGGTCAGACATAACCCAAACTAAACTCCCTGGACTGTGTTGATTATGCAGACTTAAACCCTGCAGAATTATTACTTCCTTCAGTATCATCAAAACCATAATTTAATTTCTTCTTGGATAAAACTATTATACCCTCCTACACTGGTGCTAGGTATGTATTGAAGCAGAAGAAATGGATACTGACTGAACATAAAGGCTGACATTTTGGTGTCCAACATCTTTCATACTTTCTTGAGGGACACTATCTTACTGAGGCAACTTCAGATAAAAAATATGCAATTCAGCTGAGGAAAATATTTGTGTGGATGGCTACATTTTTGTGTATAGCTTTTTAAATAAGGAAAATGTAAAAGATCAAACACTGTGATAATAGGGAATGAGAATGCTAGAAAATTTTAACACATAAATTATCACATTTACACTTCATTGTACAAAGTGAAGTTTAGATATCTACTCTGCAGAAACATGATTGAAGAGACCCAAGTATAAACTGTTTTAAAGACATTACTATGATTACAGAACAGTTTTGGGGTGGGGAATGGTACCTATGGATATCTTCAAACTCAGTGAATACATGACTACTGAATAGCCAGTAGTTACAAAGGAAAGGATACTCTGATTTCTTCTTTTACATATAAATACAATTATATATTGGGATTATCTTTAGAGAGAGTAAAAATGGTTATTTTCTTTCACATTGGACTTCAACTATGAAGAGTGGCCTGCAAAAATGAGAGGTGGGTGGCAGGAAATTGTCAGTTTCCTACCTAAATAGAAATATTTAACAGGCAAAGTACAAAATGTATTTGCCTTTCCCTTGGAAAACAGAAATTCCAAGTGAACATGGCAAGGAAAGGACAAGATTACCAAAAAATTACATCTGTCTAAATAAGAGAAACACTACACTCCTGTAGGCTAAAAGTGCCATACACTTATTCCATATATTGGCTTTCCTAGAACTTGGAAAAAGAAATTTTGAAATGTACCTGAATTTTTCCAAGTGGAGTATATCTGATCTCGTTCCATGTGTGAACCTTGTCTAAATTAGTCAGCTAGCTTACAATAATCAGCAGAGATAGGAAGGCACTTCATAGGTGAGTGACTCTAAAATAGATGTGAAACTCTCACAAATTGTAAGGAATTACCCCATGGAGCTGCCATTTCTCTCTAGTAACAACACTGGGATTCTGTGATTAGTTTAGATTATAGACCTAATGTCAAACTTAGAATATAAATAATGTTAGGTGAGATAAATTTCTCCCATGGTTTGTAAGTACTCACTGGGTATTTCTGTAAAGCAGTGTAATGATAAAATAGGCAAAAGCAATATTTTTTGTTGGGATTAAAAGATCTGAGAAGCATTATGAAGCTAAGTGGCTGTTGCAGAATCCTGCTTCCTTCTGCTGTGTTAATGCCTGTAAAGAATTCAGTCTGATGTTGACAAACAGTCGTCCCAGATGATAAGATTTAGTGATAACAAAACTTTCATACTGATAACATAAATAGAAAATGAAAGATAACAAAGAAATACAGACCTCACATCAAGATTTGATAAACAGTTTCCTCAGATTATCTCTGCATGCTGCAGCCCTGTCTCTCATGCTGGCACACTAAATTATCAAAATACCCACCCCTTCATTTCTCAAAAAATGTAATAATTACAGGATATTATTTCCACTATTCAGAGTCATAAGAGGCTGAAAGAAAATCTAGTTTTGTATTCAAGTAAGATGAAAGACACTCTTAAATAAGGTTATAACAGCTGAACTTTTTTCCTACCTTATAGGCACTTTATCTGTTAAATTCAATATGCATATTCCACTTCTTTATTCAATTCTGTGCTTGTGTACACATACAAACAAACATATACCACACAGAAAAACCCAACATTAATAAACTCCAGGAAGTGAAGGAGAGAATGTGGGGAGGGAACTGTTATTTAACTTACAGTTTTATTCAGCATGCAAAACATTTTCATAATTATTCATATGGACATTATTAAGAAATTGAAATATTGAATATTGAAGTCAATGAAAGAATGGAAGAAAATTAAGAGACATAGACAAGAGACAAATGATATGTTTCAAAATTAAATTAAAAAAAAAGATTAAAAGTAATATATACAAAGACCTATAGTACTGAAAAGTTATTTTAGACATAAATCTTTGCAGGATTGAGTTCTCCTACAAACTGTGTGAAACAGCAGATTTCTAGACAACATCTTTCAAAACTCTGATTTTTAAAAGCCTGCCTAGATTAAATGGACAGGAAGAAAAATTAGAAACAGAAGTGAAGGGAATGAGGTGAGAGAATTTGTCAGGCAGAGCTGAATGATTAAATTCTACTACAAAGAGAAGCATTGCATGACAATATGGTTTTGTTTGTCAAGCTACATTAAGGAAAAGCCATTTTTGTCACTTGCTAGAATTGAATTTTCCTTTCAACCCCAGGTTTCAGCCTTCTTGGTATGCCTTTTTCTGACATCTTATTATGACTTGATAAATTAAGGAGTTTCCCATTAGAAAAGCTGCACCTGTTAGGAATGTGCTCTGATCATCAGAGTCACAGAAGCGGGGATGGGGAGGAACATCACAAACTGAGGTTGTTCAACTTCCCACTCAAAGCCAGGCTACTGCCAGCACCAGATCAGGCCAGCAGTGCCCTTTCCAAGTTTTGCAAACCTCCAAGAGTGAACATTCTACAGCCAGTCCAGAAAAATTGTTTCAACACACCATTGCTAACACAATGGTTTTCTTCTAAGGTTCACTCTGAATCTCCCAAGGTGCAGATTCCCTTTCTCCTTGTATTATGAAGTTTAAAAACAGAAAAATGTCCTGCATGCAAGGTATTTTTCACCTTTCCTAAATAAATTATTAACTTTACATGGAACTATTTGAATGACTGCAGAATTTAATAGGATGGTCATGGCATTTAGCATTCATGCTATGTGTATGTGTAGAAACATATGTATCAGAGATGAAAAATATGCTGCTAAAATGATAAGATTTTTTTAAAATTTCTCTAAGTTTTTTATTTCTTACATCTACAGTAGAGCTGGTTTTGCTAGAAAATCTACCAGTTAACCAACTGGCTGGTCTCCAGCCTAATAAAAATGATAATAAAAATTTTATAAGGCTACAAAAGCTGAATTGTTAAAACTTATGCAATGTTTTGTTCATTTCAGAAATCAAATACTTGGTTAGAGAAGGCAAAACATGCCCTGAATTTTGCATAAAGATCATGCCATTCAAAATAATGTATGCAAAACCCATTGTGAGATGACAAGAAAAGGGCAAAGCATTTTCTTAAACATGAAGAGAGTAATTTCCCAAAGTTTATTGTTATAAATGTAGAGCATGCTATAAAGCTGTTGGAGCTGTGGAATAAAAAATTTTGTATTTGCAATGGCACTTTTCTTGATTACTGTGGATTAGCATATTTATGAGGTTACTCAGCCTCAGGTTTAAACCCACAAATCAAAGGTTTATATCGGCATGGGTAATGGATTACACAGGAGGCTGTGGCCTACGATGTCCCAGAGGTATCTGTCTTTCAGAAGATTTATGTATATAATACCACTTTGTAGAAATTACACTTTCTGATCTTCTGCGTGGTGCTTGGTGATTCCCCTCTCTAATGTCTAAAACAACCAAAAATCAGCAGACTTAGTCAGCAGAGGAATTCATTGATGTATTTTCTTGTTCTCCTCCTCACCTTTTGATAAGGCCATGAAAGACAGAGGCTCTAATTCCTTGATGTACATTGCACTGCTACAATGAGAGTAGAAGTCGCTGTGAGCATATTTAATGCAATTACTTCTGAAAAGAGGAAGGAATCTGCATTCCAGCAGTTACCCACAGCACAGATACATACATTCTGTTCATCTTATGAACAGCACTGTGATAGAACACAGACAAAACTTTTTAAAGTCTCACTTTTTTCTCCACAGGTGAGTGCTGATTACTTTACTATCAGGGGTAAATACCTACTGACTTCCTTTTGGCTTCAGAGAAACCAGGATTTCAGAGCAGAATACTAAGACAAGAAATTGAAATGCTTAATCCAGCCTCTCATGAAAGACCAGCCAAAAGAGAAGTCACGTAAATGTTTTCAAGACTGTGTGTACCCAAGTGAATCTTTTTGATCATCATTGAGAAACTATGACAGTGGAAGACACCACAATCTCATTAAACTCTACAGAAAAAATGGTATTCAGCTTTGTTATTATTTCAATCTTTTACTGAAGATCCACATCTCACAGAAAAGAAAACCAAAGTATGCAAAGAAGAGGAAGGGAGTGGGGTTTACATGTGCATGAGAACGAACACATACTAACTGATATAATTTAGAAGAGCCAACATAAAAAGGTATGAGGAAAAAACTCAAAACAGATTAAGCTCTCTGTATTGAATGTTTATTCCATTGGAGGAGAAAAGGAGGGGTTTGGATGTAAGGGATGATGTTTACTTATCTATACAAGGGGCAAGAATATTCTAACAGATTTTCTGCTGAAAGAACAAGAGACCACACTAATGTGAAAATACTAATTCCTTCAAATAAAGGGGAAGTGGTTGACTAACCTAAAAAGCACACAGCATACCAAGAAAGAAACTATATAACATATAAGCAAGAAGATGAGTTCTATGTTTCTCCTTGAAGAGGTGATCAAAATGCAGAAAGTGAGAACTGAGACTTTTACAAAATATTAAATTGTGAGGATTAACAGAATAAATTGTGATTCAATTTTGTTATGTTAATTTCACTCTCTTTGATTTAACTTTTATCGATCACTTGAAACTGCTATTATAGTTCAAGCTGTAATAATTTTGAAAAAAAAAAGAAAAGCAGATACAACTGTCAGCTTGGGACTTCACTCACCCTCGTAGTACATTCTGTAGAGTCGGGATGATGGATCACTGACATATCACTGAGGATATGCTGTCACAGTCAGAAGAGTATTTGTAAAAAAGTGCAGAGAAATGTGTAATGGAAATAGCAGAAACCTTTTTAACAACTTGCAGGAATTAGGTTGGGAAAGGTGGATGAATAACTGGGTTTCAGGAAGACTCAGAATGCTGTAAAACCAAAGAGCAGGGCCTGCTCAGCTGAAACTGTTTCCCTATAAACAGGCCCATTTTTGGCAATGACATTCTGAACTACACTGATAGGAACTGGCAACAGTCATTCCCAGGAAACTACAGCATTTGTACCAAAAGTTTTGAAACTGAAATGTAGAAATGAGAGTGAAATGCATGAATGTACCAACTAGAACTGTGATCTGGAGGCTACCTGCAAAGCTCAGAACGAGCTCATGGACAAGCAGCAAGGAACTTCAGTCAGATTTAATTTAATTCATACAGACCCTATTGTTGAAAAGAAAACAAATATTTAAAGTTGTCAGCACTGAGTGTACTTTTTATTCTCACTTTTAAAAAACTGGATTTCCCAGTATGTTTTCCAGAAGCTCTAATTGTTTAATCAGGCTTGTACAAATCCACAATAACCATTGGTCTGTTGAACAGCTTTAACAAAATCAAAATCCAAACAAAATAAAGACTTTTGCAGCTAGAGCACTTCATGCCTTCAGACAGAAAAATAAAAATACTTTTCAAGAGCCCTACTTAATTAGGATGC
Source organism: Urocynchramus pylzowi (assembly GCA_013397555.1). Taxonomy (NCBI): domain Eukaryota; kingdom Metazoa; phylum Chordata; class Aves; order Passeriformes; family Fringillidae; genus Urocynchramus; species Urocynchramus pylzowi. The sequence goes on from VZRH01001705.1 coordinate 815,631, forward strand.
TGGCCTGCACTCTGTCAAGACATGGGTTGTGCCTTTTCCTTTCTCATGCTGAATAGTTCATACCAGCTTAGGGCAGAAATGTTAAGATCTGCTTTTGGGGGTGATTGTTCAGCTATCAAGATTTTTTTTCATTTGAGTAGGAAGAGAGAAAGTATCTGCATAGATGAATTTGATCTCAAAATAGTGAATATCATCTTCTGACAAAACAAGTATATGAGTCAGGGCAAAGATCCTACGTGCAAAAACTCACATTCAGAAAGATAAACTCAGTTTCTGTAACACAGACGTTTACTTTGGAATTCTGAAATGCCTCATTTGCTGTTCTGAATTTACATGGCAGGGGAGTAAGGCAATAAGGAAGAAATTTATTTAGAAGAGTAAGTCTAGTAAAGATCAGGTATCTTCCAGCCTTCCTCTGTGCCTTAGAAAAGTGATTTCTTTTAACTAAGGAAACATTTCCAAGTGCAATCTGGTAAATTCAAGGAAATCCTCTAACAAAAACTTTGTTTCCTAAAAAATAAAAGCTATAGAACGTAGCTCTGCATGTCCTGCGTGGAAAGCTGTGGACTCAAAGACTCATTTTAAAAACAGTGTCCAAAACATTTTTAATAAAAGAACAAGGGATATGATCCTAAAATAAACCAGTAGAGGGAAAGACACATAAAAAAGTGCCCGTGTTATCAGACATCACCGAAGGAAAAAGAAGAAATTACTTATAAAAACATCAATTATTCACAATAATTTTAGACAAAATTTCAGAACAAAACATGGGGAGTTCTGCAGAGAGCTAGGAAATTTGAGGTTACTATTTTCTCCCATAGCTACCAGTTTTCAAAAATTGGCTGAGTTGGCCCAAAAAAACATAAAACAGTTTTGATGAGCCTTTAAAGCAAAAATTACTTTCCTAAAATTTGAAAACAAGTAAAAAGGTTCTGCTTAAAAACAAAACAAAAAAATTAAGTGAAAATTTGGTTTAACCCTGAAATATTTTCTCTGCAAAGTTTTAGAAACTAAAACAATTTTTCTCCAAAATTTTTCCCACAAAAACATCATATTTGACAAACTCCTATTATTTCACTCTAATAAGCCTGACCAGGCTTTTTTAAGAGAGCTATGTGCAGGGCACAGAGGAACAAATACTTCAAAAGACAATTCAGACTATCTGGCTCCAAGTGCAGGAAGGTGTTGAAAAAGTGAAGTTAAGAAATTAAAATCCTACTTTTTACTCCCTGCAGCGTGAACTTCTCACACAGAGATTTTAAAGGTATCTATCTTGCCAACAGTCATTTATATGAAATATCCTCAGAGTATTCCAGGAAAGATTTTCGGTACGTTTTCCGGGACAAAAATACAGCAGAAAGATGTCTTCAACTAAATGCAATGACTACAGTCAAAAAGAAGGGTTGTTTTTTCTCCTCAATGATTACAGAAATTCCCCAGACCATTCCAACACCCCTTTTTCCAAATGAGAGCACACTCATGGTTTTCACTGAGACAAGAACATACATATAAAAAAATACAGATTCGTATATTTTTTTATTTCTGAGAACAAAATGCCTAATTGGTTTCTAGCTGCAAGTGAGGGGTTTTTGCAATTATTTTATGCATCTGTAGAGGGCTTAATGCTGATTTATGTTGTTTACTGAAATCTTGACTTAGCCTGGTGGGAAACAATGCAACGAAACCACACAACCATATTCAAGGGTTGCAAGTGATTTCCACAAATGAGGTGTTCTATACTGCAAAACCCTTCCAATTCAAATCATTCTCAATAATATTTTTTTAAAAAAAACTAAGTTAAAAGTGGTTTATGTACCAATTGTCTTTTTAAACTTCAACCTAAACCCATTCAAATTGAAAGACAGGAAACTCCATTTAAACATAAGAAATATATTTTACTGCAAGGAGGATCGAAGACTGGAGCAGGCTGCTCAGACAGGTTGGGTATTGATTCTCAGTCCTTGGAGATATCCAAAACCTGACTCAACAGAGCCCTGGACAACTTGCTCCAGCTGACCCTGCTTTGAGGGGTCAGACAATCTCCAGATGGTCCTTTCCAACTCCAATCATTCTATGATTCCAGAATAAGCATGATTATTTCCCTTCTTACGGTTGTTAGTACAGGTTATTAGACCTCTGTGTCAGTAACAGAAGAAAAGACAGAAAAGGATTTCTGAAAGATTTCATTTCCCCTCCATTGTTCCAAGGCTGGCAAATGCAGAGACATCCACGCTAAAAGTTCTTACTTGAAACAACAAATGCTATGTAGTTCAATGTATTGTACCAGAGTATTATGCTTTTTCTTAATTTTAAAGCATAAAATACATGTTGCAAATGTCTATTCATATCACAAGAAAAGAAAAAAGGTACCAACTCACAGACACAAAGTTTGCTACACCGAAAGTTCCTGAGAGAAATGCCCTGTTCTGGTAATGACGACAAATACTTTGATGTAATATAATCTATATATTTACTGCAAGACACTGTTACAGGAGCCATTACAGGAGCACCAGTCTAGATTTCATAGTTTGTGAGCAGCACTTCTCTGCCTTTTCATTATTGGCCTTAAGAATTGCACTGGGAAGTGCTACCTACTCAATGATTCCATTTTTGAACAATACCATTCATTTCATCTTCCAGAGTTCCTTCCAGCCTCAACCATTGTGTGAGATAATACAATAATAAGCCACAGTTATTACAGTTTTTAAATGATCTTTCAAACAAAAAGTTTATTCATTCTTAATTGCTACATTTCCAACTCTGGTCTTAAAAAAACCAAAACCAATTGTTCAAATCTGCTTAATATCCTTTCAAAATTAACCAGCTGGGAGACTAAGTGTTCTGAAATTGAAGCTTAATGAATGTATTACCAAAAAAATCTTTGTATATGTTTTCACTAAGAACTATAAAAAATACCTACTGCTGTCTGTTACAGTATTTATGACTATTTATTAATTTTTTCTTTATTGGGATAAAAAATCTTAATGCCAAGGATGAAAATATTTTAATATTCAATCAAGTCTCTACCATAAACATTACTGATGCCTTTTTCCTATGAAATGAAGAAATTCTCCTTATTTTCTTTTACATCTTATCTACTGAAATTCTATCTATAGATTTTAGTGACTTTTCAAGGTCACCAAATATTTGTTGTGCCATAATTTAAAAGCCTGATAGGAATCAAAGATACCAGAACTCAAGTTCAATTTCAGGTTCAACTTCTCCTTTATTGAAGGTTGATAGGTTTTGATCTCTTTCATGGGCAAAGTCATTACAGCAATATTTCATCTTAACATCTCTTAAAGATGTTGGGTATGAAATACCCAATACTTTGAATGGAAGTGAAAGGCAATTAAAGCTCTCAAATGGAGGGAAAATCTTAATAATTTTCCATAATTTTTTCAACATAATTTAGCATAAATGTGTTTCCTACTTAAAACTCAAATTGCCTGACAAATTCCAAGATCAAGTATTTAAGAACAATTAATATATTGTTTGGGATCCAAACTTCGAACAGATAAGAAAAATATTTGAATAAATTGTAATAAAATTGCATAATACACTCCTTAAAATGCTCAAAATCTAACATGTTTTCCATAGATAACTGATATTCCCAGTTTCATATTTTTATCCTACTAAATATTATTTTGTCAAAGTATTTGTAATTCATCCATAAGCAAAAATTATTTACTATAGAACAGAAAATCTCTCACAAATCTTACTGCTGTGGATTGGACTGTCATAAAAAGCTGATTTTCTGAGAGAGTAGGTCTTGCACATTTTAATCATAATTGGAGATGTGCTTTGAGGAGCAAAGCCTGAGTTCAAAGATGAAGCTGCAGTCTGTAAGCAGATCAACAATTACAAACTGAGACTAGAGTTAAAAATCTGAGTTCTGGAACACTTAAAATTAACTTTTTGAATCTGCACTTTGTATAATCTCCAAAGCACTAGCAGCTCCATCTGACTGGAAGAATGAGAAACTGCATCAATTTGGCCAAGAGCAGAGCTCTCATCCATCTGTTTGGGAGTAAAAGTCTCACTTGATGGGTCAAGAAACACCTTACACCTGAGTACCTATTTCAGATGCAAAATTGCTGGGTTTATATATATTTTCTATTAGACAGCCAAAAGAGAAGCTCACTGTTTTATAAAGAATAAAGATAATAGCAACATAAATGTTACAATATTTAACTTGTTGAAAGAAAAATTGCACCTTTATTTTTTGAAGTCTGTTCCAATGCTGCACTTATGTCATATAACTGAGCTTGGTTTAAAGTATAAGTATCCATAAAAAGGTGATATGATAATATCTTGTGCTAATGGTGCCATTATCAAGCTATAAAATGATGCCATTATTTTGCCCAACTGTGTGGCTTCATGCCCAAGGCCGTTGTTCCAGCTGGGAAGAACAACTCACAGTAATATGGCATATTATGAAATTTCCCTAAATATGTAAGAGGTTTCATAAATGGAATGCATTTATGCAAGCCACACTATTATGTAATAAAACAGTCTCCTGATTTATATCTGAGAGTAGGAAATCATGTCAAACCATCCCTTTCTAGGACTCAAAAAATGAAATATACATTTTGAAAGCTAACTAAAACGGAAAAAGAAGTTGATATGGACCTCATCCTCAAATACCTGCTATAAAAATTATTTCCCACACATTCTGGAAGCAAGCCAGCTGTCAGAATTTAGGGTGACAAATGATAAACAGGTCAGTGGTCAAAAACTAAAAATTCCTTAAAGCTCTCAAGGCAGCGTTCAATGCATAAAAACCCAGTGATTATAAATACAGCTAAATATGCCATCTGCAACATTTCTCCTCAATCTTGAATCCTGTCTGTTTTATGTACACAAATCATAAGACACCTCTTACTTTGAGCATTCCTGAGAGTCACTGAGTCCCAGCTTTGTCTCTCAAGTTCAAGAAAAGATGAGCTGACAGACCTGCAATGGCATCTTTACAAATTCATTATTAACATCTGGCCAGTTACTAGTTTTGTACTTCAAGCATGATCATTATTCTTCACGCTCACAAATTGAAACTGCAAAGGGAAGAATAATTCTTGGCATCATTCTCACATAAGAGGCAAATCTAAATTATGACATCAGTTGCAGATTGACTCAGTAGTAAATTACCAAATCCAATTTACTCAGGACCTTGTAATTTAGTTTCAATCTAATTTAATTTAATTTTAGCTGTGATATATAAATGTTGATTAGTAGACTATTGCATAAGAATACAAAGTATTTAAGTTTCTTAAGTTACTAATATTTAAGCTACAGTAGTTTTGGGGGGGTTTTGGTATGCTTTTTTTCCCAAAGGCAGAACTGAACAATATTAGGGATGATACAAGCAAATGTTAATAAAATTAAATCTGCTATCCATGTCAATTACCTCTACTTCATAATTTTCTAGAATTTAAAATGATTCTCCCTTTGCAAACAAACTGAGCTAGAAATGCACTCCATAATTTATGCACCAGGCCATACTGACATGAGCTTATCCTTGTCAAAGATATGGCTACAACTGCTGCTCTTCAGAAGTGAAGGATATTTATGTTTGAAATTTAGATTTTTTATCATGTGATTATCACTCAGAAACCTTACAGAGTTCTCTGATCTTTTTGCTTTTGAGATATTCCAGTACTGAGTGAAAGCACAATGAAAGGACACTGTAAAGAACAATGCAAACATGCACCAAAATGTCACCTGTTTTATTCCCTACTTTTGCTATGTTGTACTTACTGGTCTTTACTTCAAGGCAGGTGAACAGTAAAAACTAAGCTATGAGAAGCTGTACTTAACACATTTTCACAAACAAAAGAATGATAAAAATCAGGATAAACCTATCAGTAACTGTCATTTGCTAATTACATGGCAGTACTTGCACTAAAGCTATAAAGGTCAATTAAAATAATTAATCTGGCAACCTAGTTAGAATTTTATGCTGCAATATTCACTAAAAAACTAAAAGCTGCCATGAAAATAGTTAAGCTACATTACAAATTCTGCCCCTGGGCCACCTGCCTTGACCTGCTGGCAACACCCTGCCTAACTCAGCCCAGGTCACCTTTCTCTTAGAGCACTTTGCTGGCTCATGGCTTTTCCTCCCCAGGTGCAGGATTTTGCACTCCCCTTTGCTGAACTCCATGAGGTTCCTGTCAGCCCATTTCTCCAGCCCCTGCAGGTCCTCCTGGAAGGCAGTACAGCCCCCTGGCATAACTCAGCCTCCTCCTGGTTTCATGTCCCCAAAAGACTTGCTGTCCCATCACCCAGAGGAGTCCATGAAACCCCATAGCACTTTTCCACAAATGATGATTTCACTAACAAAGTGTTCCATAGGAACAACCCAAATGGACTTAATTTTACCTTTGGATAAATAGAACAGTTACAATCTACTGCTCTGACACTGAAGTAATTCTGACTTGTATAGGGAAATGAATATGGAAATGTATGGAAATAATTATGTAAAGGAACACACTCCTTATATATTTATACATACATATATATACTTACATATATAAATGAAAAGTAAATGGCATCAGCAAAATGTATCACCAGGCCACATTCATATCACCAGATTGAGATATCTGTATCTGCCACTCAGTTTATCTCTTCTCAATTTATTATCTTCCTAAGCCTACCACCAATTTCCTGACATATTTTATTTCTAGTACAATAGAATAGGCAAGGGGAAGGTATTAAATAAAATAGATTTAATATTGTTGAACAAGTTTATTTGAATACTGATGCAGTCCTTGTGAAAAGTTAGTTCAGGCTTACAGTTAAATCTGTTTTGTAACTACATGAAATTTGGTTCTGGTGAAAGAAGGATTAGTAAATTCCTTTTGCGGAAAACTGATGCTGCTTTGCAGCCAATTTTTATGGTTGTGTGATGAGGAAAAACAGTTTTAAATCTATAAATTTTAGTGTCATATGAATCTAATTTTTCTGGCAGACATGTCTATACAAGGTCAGTAGATAAGCATTTTCTCAAAATGTCCTATAAGCTTCCTAAATCCATACGGTTTCATTTTTCCTAACTGAACATCAACTATCTTTTTTCTTGAGAGAATAAAAAGAACAATAATTCCACAAATCATTTTTTTCTGTTAACTGCATTCAACCCTTTATAAAAGATAATATACCTTCTGTAGCATCACAAAGCAAAAATAAGGAGTTCACATATAAAGTGATCTGTGATCAATATGCAATATTCAGGCTACTCATCAGAGCCCCCAACCAGAGGAAGAATTTGGTTACATTGAAACAGGAATACTAAGTCAATGGCATGGGTTTGAAAACAAAATACACAAGAGACAGGAAGAAATTACCCTAAATTAACAGAAGATCTCTAATGCTAAAGCTAGATTTTCTACAAAAACACACAATAATGCTTTTAAAAGCTGAGTTAAAAGGCTTGAATTACAGATTTCCCAAGTGAAAGAATTTCTACTCAAATCTAAACAAATGTGATTTTAAAATCCCTTTAAAATTTAAGGGGGAGAAACAGAAAAAAAACCAGCATTCCAATACTGCTCCAGCAGAAGCCAAAGCAGCAGATGCTGTGGATGCTGTACCTGGCACACCCTGCAGAGCAGAGCTGCTGACATGTGAGTACCACCCAGAACAGCAGCTGCTGAAAGGCAGCTTGGATTCCTAACAGGGAAAGGGCTGAGAAAGAGGAAATAATTTCTTTTTCTTGACTATTTACAGTTTTGATTCAGGACAGGGAGGACATCACAATTATTCTTATCAATGGAATAATACTAAAACAAAGCTCATGTTTAACAGCCTTTGCTTGTGTGAAAGGGGAACTCTCTAAAGAAAATTGTTGGAAGTGAGACTATTGATGGGATAGGAAGAGAAAAAGGCTTATTTGACAGCAGGAAAATAATAGAAAGTACACTTTTTTCCCTTGAGAATATTTTAGCATGTAGCTTCAGACTAGAAAAAGTAGGTATGTAACTACACACAGTACAATGATCTTAAACCAGAGCTATTACAAATACTTTGTTTGTTCAGATAAGGGATTAGGGAAACAAAATAATCAAAAAGGATATTTTTTTTTTTACGCTAAACATCTACAACTGCTGCCCAGAAGATTAAAGAGACTTCTGTTTTGGAAGACAAGATGACTGATGAAGACAGAAAATTCCTTTGTTCTTCCTGTTCCTGAATACTGGAATGCTTCACTGAGAAAATAAATGTGTACATAAATATGGAACCACATTATCACAGAAACCTGGAATTAGAACATGGAATTTTAAGTGCTTATACTTTGTTTTGAAAATTTCCTTGATGACTATGAGGTGCCAATAGATCACTCTGACTACTGTGCAAGATGGAGCCCAACACTATAAATGTCTTACACTATAAATGTCTTACATGTCTTATAAATGTCTTGGAACCTCTAAAACTGAAAAAAAAATAAAATTACCTCACTAATTAGGATTTTAAGTTCTAATATACATTTTTAATATACTATACTCAGTTATATAAAAATAATACTATCACTGATCTTGATCTCAACAAATTTTGGGTCAGTTCAAGGCTTTTCACAGGGTATTTTATATGCATTTCATATCAGCTATCTTTGCAAAAAAAGGATGAAACAGAGCAACAGTTTACACTGTTAGGCAGCAAAGCTGTCAACATACATGAAAACCAAAATAGACAAGGACATAAGAAAAAGAATGTTCTGTTTGAAAGTCACATTTGGTAGAACCACAGCACTATTTTGGTTATCACGCATTTTCCTCACAGCTGCACTTTTACTTATCCCAAAACTGAATTTCACTAACATATAAGTTTAATAGTTAAAATTAATTTGACTTCTAAGAAATTTCAATTATAAAAAAATGCAATCAATAAAATTATAATAATTCTTATAAACTCTCATAATATTTCTTCTACATATTTCCATGTCTTTCCTTTTCTTCTATTAGTTTTTTCAGGACAAGAGCAACCTCAGCATAAGACCTGAAGGAGTCTCCACTCTAGTTCTCCTCTTGAAACCTCTCATCTTTAACCTCAGAGAGCTTTTGTTTCTCTTTTGAGTTCTAGTGTGCAATTCTGAATCTCCTTCAACAACATCCTTATCTTCTCAGAGCACAGTAAAAGCCCAGTAAAGCAAAGATTTTTCAAGGCATGATGAAACAGTTTAAGCCTGCTTTTGTATATCCTAATGGACACAGTTATTTCTGGTCAGAGGTTAATCAAATATTACCCCTGCAGCAGCTGGATACTTGCCTGTTAACTCCCCAAAAATTTCTGGTGCCTTAGAAAAGCACAAGGGCAGTTTTCTGCAGATTAAATAACCATTTTAAAATTTGCTGGAAAACATAATTGTTTCATGCAAAGACAGAAGGAAGTTTACTTACACAGTCATCATAATAGGGGGGGAAAAAACATAAGAAACTGAGAAAAGTAATTAAAGCTATTCCTTCATTTTCAGCAGCATAACATAGCCTCTCTTCTTTGAGAAAAGGCTTCTTTACACTAAACCATGTTTGCATGCTGACTTGTATAAGGTTTTGACTAATAACTAAAAAACTATTTACATATTAAGATAAATATAGTGAAAAAAATCATAAAGACAGGTTTGTACATAAATTTTGCAGTGTGGAACTAAATCACCCAGTACAACCTGCCATGGATTCAGCACCAGAGGACACACAAACCCACAGAGCTCTCTGAAATTCATGTGATGATTCTATGAAGCAAATGAGTACTTCCCCAGTGTATGTCTTCAGGCAAAGCAACCCTTTGAATTTTCTCCACTGCTTTATAATAGCTGTAAAGAATTTATTCATAACAAGACATAAAATAAAATGAAAGATAAATAATGGCTGATATCACAAAAGTCATTGAGAGTACCCAGATGCCCCAGTCTCTTCTGAAAATTAGCACCCAAATATCCAGATGACTTAAAAATGCTACACATTTATGATCTGTAACTTAAAAGAATCTGGTAAGTGGGGAAACATATTTGTGAAAAAGAAGAGGGCAGGGCATTAGAATTATCAACAGAAATATCGATTTGGTAGTTAAAAAAAAACCTACTGTCATAATTTCTTGATTAAATAACAACTTTAGGAATTTCCTTTAAGCTGTTTGATAACAAAATGTCATTCATTTTGTGTCTGCAGGTCAACTGCCTTTTACAGAAAGATTATTGTACTAATGTTCACATTAAATGGTCAAGAAAAAGATTCTCTTTAGCAATATTTTCAGATCAAAGAAATAACTTTGCTACTGAAAGTTCGAAACATTCAGTTATATTTTACCACAAGGGGCACATTGAATCTGAAAGTTTATTTTATCTGCATGATTAAAACAAAAAAAGAAATGACAGTAACCACTGATTAATTTCTAAAATATTTCACAGAACTAAGACTGCAATAATATAATTAGTCAAAACAAATTCAGTGATCTCTTACCACTTCTGAATGCTATTCTTTCACACTTTCTTTCTATTCCTAAAACAAAAGACAAAACCCCCCCACTAACTTTTAGAACAGAAGGCTGTAGCAATTTATCAATTCCCTGAGCAGCAGGGCAAAATAGTCAATTCAATTAAAGACCATGTACTAGACCAATTGTATTCTCGTTCCTTGTGGAGCAAAGGGCTCTAAGTGTCAACAAACTGGCAGTGAAAGAAGAGTCAATTGGTAAAAGACCAATTTCATTTGTTTTTAAACCGTTCACAGGAAACTTACAAAGCTGAAAATGGACTTGTTTAATCCTCCTTTTCTGAAGCCCATTAACTGCTTTGTAGTAATCACTGCTTCTATGAAACTTATTCTTTAAATTGTCAATTCTTGCTCCTTCATAACAACTTCAGAGATAATTGCAAACACTCTTCATCCCCACTACTGTTTTCCCTCCACAATTCTTCAGGATGGCTGTAGGACACCTACCTGTCATATCATAAAAAGGATGATTACAATTATTCAGTAAGACGACATCAGCGGATTCACTTTACTTTTTTTGTTAGAAATTGTTCCAAATCAAAAAATGTTCACATCAAAAAGGAAAAAAAAATCATGGAGTATTGAAAAAAGAAAATTATATCACAGAAAACATAACAAAAGCACATCAAGTACAGCGGATGGGACATATCTGCTTCCCCGAAGGAGAATCAAATGTGTGCAGAGAGGTGGTTATACAATTCCTTTCTTAAAATGTCTGGTTTCAGAGATTTTAGAAACTGCCCGTGCCACCTTTCCTTTTAGCTTGTCTAAACTATCTCCCACTGATATTTAGTCCTGTTTGTTCTTCTTCCTCCCATTCTCCATCTCCTTCCCCCACCATCACTCAAACAACCTGAGCTGCAGTATCACCCTTTAAAGTCTCCTTAACAAGTGAACTCACTTCAGGATTGTCTCTAGTCATTTTTTTCTAAACCTCTTTGCAATTTTTTCTATCCTCTGAACTCTCAAGTTGAAACCAGGAAGAGCTGAGTAGAACAAAAGGACTGCTTTAAAAATTTTATTTAAAACACCGTTCTTCACAACAACAAATCCTGGTTTATGTCTTTGCATGCTGTTTCATTTTGTTCCCCTTGCATCGTGAGTTCCTCTTTGAACACTATAAATACAAGAGGTGTCAGCTTAGCAGTAGAATTTTTAAAGTATAATATTATTTAGTATGATCATTTAAATAACTTGCTTGAGCTGTGTTGTAGGTTTAAAAAGCTTTTAAAAACCATAGCATTAGCATTGTATATATTTAATAATAACTGAATCATTCCCTTTAGAAACCCTGAAAATGTTATTGCAATGATGTAGCATTTCCCATTAAGTCCTTTCTGATAAAAAACACAATTAACCTTAGCACAGCTAATATCATACTGTTAGCATATTGTCACTACTGTATCTTCCATAATTATCAGTTTAAACTAAAAATACTAAAATAAAAAATCCCTTCCACCACAATTTGCTTCATTACACCACACTGACTGGGGTTGAACAAAGGTAATGTTTAAATATCATAAAAAGACCCCCAAAAAAACAGTTTAAAAATATGAGCAAGAATTTAAGCATAGGTTATTTCAGAAAAATAAAATTTCACTCACAAAATATTTTACACATAGTAAATGCAACTGAAGTAATTCAATATTTGTGCTAATGGAGACAGCATGTGAGTGGACCTGAACAGAAATTGTTGGTTCAATACCATGATATCATGCAATTTATCACTGTGAATGATAAACCATGCAAAAACATCCCACAAATGAAACACCAGGTAATGATCTGATAGAATATTTGCAAATTCAGGAGTATAAATTCACATTGGTACTCCTATGACAAAGCATCTACACATTCCAATTGGGCACTCAGATTTCACTGGTTTCCTTAACTGATTAAATTCTATGATACTAGAATATAATTTGAATTTGTCACCTCAACCAAAATCAGTTTTTTATTTCAGGTTAAATTTTTATGAGAATGTATTATTAGTATTGTTATTATTACTACTACTACTACTATTTTAAAAGAAGTCCTGCCCCTTTTCCACCTGGCTACAACAAGTGTAGAATAAACAGCACTAAAGCAACTTCCTTGAACCACACCAGCCAAGCATAAAGAAAAATACAAATGGAATGTGAGGCATCTTAATGGAGTAACCAAAATTGTAACAGTAACTATGGTACTGTGCAATTTAATCTTCTCACTGCAAAAGGATGTTTTGACAGACTAATAACTGTACCCTGCACTGTCATTCTACTGGAGACTCAAGCGGAAGGTGAAGAGCCATTAGGGTGGCTGGGAGGGGACAGAAAATGAATTTTAAACACAAAGAACAGAGCTTGCTTAGCCAGCTAAAAGGCTTACAGGGAATAGGATTGACATGTATAAATACAAAAAAAGGGAATATACACCAGGAAGAATGAAGAGCTACTGATGTCATAGACAATGGTTGCACAATAACAAACGAGCCTAAATAGAATGAGGAATTGTGAAACTATTTTAAGTTCAAAGCATGAGGAAATCTGGGGTTTTTTTTAAACAGATATATGAGGTTATGAAAACATTTGCTTAAACAGTTTCAGGCTTAACACATCCTGATTATGGAAAAGATTACTGTCAGCTCTGAGCCTATATAGATATTATGTCAGAAAAAAACTTAATTGTTCCATGTGTATTTGCAAGACTTGAAGCCCAGCAGATAAAGCTTATAGCCCTTCAATTTTTGTGAATTATTAATCACATCAGCAGTTAGTAAAAATAAGTAAAATTTATTTTAATTAAAATATTAATAATGGAATCAAATCTTGGATAGAGCAATACTTAGTATACAGGAAAACCAATGACTGAGAAGTTACTCTTTCCCTCCCTTTCATAAATTACTTTAAACACATAATTTTAGACATTGTTCAGGTACAAATAATGACTACAGAAAATGAATCAAAGCGAAGCCAAAATAAGACCAAAAAAGACAAAGTACAGTCAAAAGAACAGGGTGATTATATCCATGTTCAACATGTGTTCAAGTATCCCTTATCTATGTGAACTTTAAACAAAATTCAAAGGAAGTGGATGTAAGGAGATGAGTATCAGTCTTCACAAGGAAACAAAGATCCAAACATATCAGATTAGTGTAATTTTCCCAGCTCCTCAGGATGCCTCTTCTAGTTAGAATGGAGAAGTGAATTGATTACACTGCAAATAATACAGCTGCAATTGATTTTTCTTTTCCACCACTTGCCTTACCACAGATGAATACAGCTAAAAAAGATTTTCAAAACAAATCAAGTCTTGTGTTTAATGCCCACAGAATATAAATGAAGTATCAATAAAAAAAAAAAAATTAAAAAAACCCAAAAAAAACCCCACCAAACAAACAAAAAAACCCAACATCGTAATCACTTTACAAAAAAAAAGCATTATCAGCTTATAGTAGTGAATACAGGTATGATATGAATTAAATAGCTGTTTGCCTTTTATAATGCCTAAAAAGAGGGCAAGAGCAAAGGCAAAATCTATTCTTACTGGTGCACGTGTACCTTAACCACAAGAGTGCTGACACACCTATGACTTAGCCATGTCTGTTGTTGAATCCTCACCCAAGAGCTGAGAAAAGCACTTCAGAATGTCACTGAATGCCTTCATTTTGGCATGGATGCAGTGACACATTCATGCCAGGCTCATGCTCAGCAGTGGAACAATAATGCATCCCCAATGAGAAAGCCAAAAAGTTCCTTTTAAACCTCTGAATAAACATTTTATGAATCTTTTCTCCACTGACATCTCACCTCCTACACTGCAAAGTCTAACAGTAACAATAAAAAAATGTATATTTCTACCCTTATGATTCAGTTTAAGTGCAGTTTTACACTCTTTTCCCCTTTTTATCCTTGCTGTTACTGAAAAATATTCATAGTGTCTTGGAAGTTGGAAAACACCTCTAAGATAATTGATTTGAACCATTAAGAGATGTAGTCCATCCTTGCTCTTTCCATTCTCTGGTCTGGACACAAGCATGGTCAAATTTTCAATCTGGGAATGTATATTTAAGAAATCATGCCAAAAAGGGGGGAAAAAAAGGAGACTATCCAGATGTCATTTAAGTAATATTTTTTCTTTATGAAGGCATATATAAATATTTGGCTCAAAATGCCCAACAGCTGAATAAATACCAAAAGAAGCTGTCTTGCATTTATATTACACAACTTATTATTTAAAACAATTACCTCAAATTTATAACTATTTTCATTATTCTTAAAGCCTGGGGGTTGGAGGGACTCTCACGGAGAATGCAAGGAATTACACTGAATTCCTGGTATGGATCTTAATGTCTTATGCAAATTCATTGAATTCACATTTTACTACACAGAGAAGTCATTAACTTTGAATGTTTTAAAGAGAGGGCAAAGAAAGGATGGGTAAGTTGCAGAGAAGATGGACTCAGAGTCTTCTCAGAGGCACACAGAAAGAGGATTAGATTCAATGGACAGAACCTCCAAGAGATGCAGGAAAGAAAATTACTAGACAGGGATCTGAGCAATCAGACCTTACTTTGAAGTTTGCCCCAATCTGAGCAGAGAGCTGGACCCAAGACCTTGAGAGGTTCATCTATAAACTGTTCTGTTTCCCAGAGTCAGAAATTCTGACACTTCCATTAGAGATAACTAAAACAAAACTTTTATCCATGAAAATTAGTAATTTCTGCAAACCTCTCATATGTACACAGCAGAGAATTTCTCAGACCCTACCACTGAGAACAGAACAAAACCGAAATTACCTTAAATGAAAACAATTCAAAGCCTGCACTAAGATGGTATTAGGAGACAAAGGAGTAATGATGATTCTACACACATACAAACAGCTTTTATTTCACTCATTTGAGAATATCTGACAGCTTGAATGGGTTTTCACTACCTGGCCTCATAGTTAATATGGCAATTTTAACAAGACTGCAATCTGTAACAATGTCAGTCTTGTGTATTTTTCTTGTCACTGTAAGGAATAAGAATAAAAAGAAAAGACAAGAAAGTAAAATGAGGACATCATGAAACAAAAACAAAAAAGGAAAGAAAGAAAGACACAAGATTTATCTTCCCCCATTTTTTGTGAAGGATGTTAATGAAAAGCTAGCAATGAAAGATGAGAGCAATGAATAAAAATCACATAAGATAAATAATAATGTAGTAGTAGAATAGAAAATTCTGTAGTGCATGTTGGTCTAAAAATTCATTATATCAGCTTTAAGCATATATGTGTTCCAAACAAGTACTCTACAACCAGCAGATCTTACATGTTTTCACAGGAGATTGCTGCACTCCAATTCATGTCTACATCTCCTAACCCATTCCTAACACATCCACAGAAATGTGAGTAACAGAAATTACACAATTCTGGATATTTTCCGGTTTCTACATAGAAAGAGATTGTATTAATCCTTCTGACAAAAACCCCACACTTAGGAACTAGAATAAAAATTCAGCATGGCACTTATTAAACTCTTAACTAATGTAAAATGTAATTGCAAATAAAGATTCACATTTGTACAAATGTGTTACTAATGCAAGGCACAGCATGATTCTTAGATCTTAGTTTTCTAGTGCTATTTAAAGCTACTGTCAATAACTTGCAATAAAACAATATCATCATTAATATATTTTATTTGGCATGCTGAGGAAAGAAAGTGAAAACAATAGGTCACTTACAAAACCATGTATATAGGAGGATAAGGGAAAGGTAAGAGTAGTAAAACTGGATTTGGTAGTATAAATGTTTAACCAAAGAATGAAGATCACTCTCAAGGATGTTATTCTGGACTCAGTGACATTAAAGAACATTTGGGGTTGTGGTAGATAGTCAATAAATTCCCAATGCTGTGATAAGGGGCTATGGTACTCCTGGGTGTATACAGGAAAATACTGAATGCAGCAAAAAGGATTGTGATTGGAGTCACAAGAAGAAAGAGTAGGAAAGATGGAGCTAAGGCTGCTCTGCTTCCCTCAGCAGCACAGTGTGTCCATGGGAGAGCTGCTGAAAACCCCCTTTTTCTGCCCCCTCAACTACATCATTAACACTGCATCCAAAACAGATCCAATCAATCTTTGAAAAGCACACCCAATCCTGGCCCCCACAGCTCCCAAGGAATACTGAAACACTGGAGGGTTCAGAGAAAAGCCAAAAAAAAACAGTGATAGAGTATATGGTATTTGCAACAACATCATATCCTTTATAGCAGGAAGCTCTCCTTTCTAGCACAAAATTATATTTCAAGAGTAGCCCTTGGAAAGCTACACTTACCATGAATCCAAATTTTTGAACAGTGGCAATAACTGACAGTCAGAACTATGTAGCAGAAGTCAAGTGCACATCCCCTTTTTAGAAACATTTAGGTCAAGAGTGATTTTTTTTTCCAGTATATGGTCTAGTTCAAACTGCAATTAATTTATGAAAGCCTATGCTTTAGTTTATGTCTCATTTCAAATTATATGACCAAAGCAGCCCCTTCTGGATTTATCATCTATGAGATGTAACACCTAGGTAGCAATGAAATCAAGTGCTTACATGAAAAAGTAATGACAAGTAACTAATGTACTTAAAGCCAGATTTTAAAAGAAGCAGATGGCCTGCAAGCTCTCTACCCTCTTGCTTAATATGTTTATCTGGCTATCTATGTCTGATAATTGTACTGTCTCCCTGAAGGCACAAAATATGTTTGTCTAACATAGAATAAGCAGCTTATGGGTTTTCTTTTGGTTTTCTTCAAAATACATTAAATTAACTTCCTGATAATAAAGAATTCAAGAGATTTTTTTTATGGCAATATTATCACAATTTAAAGGTCCTTAAAGCATTTCAAAATAAAACAATCAGCATTTCATAATAAAACTGAACAGAATCATCATCCTTTTCCACAGTCTGAAGTGAGCACTCACACTATAATCTAACACAGAGCACAGCACCTCCCCAGAATTTGCCCAATTATCAGCCAAGTTTGCAGATCTGAGCTTGTCTTCTTGATAAACAAAGAGCTTGTGACTCTACTCAGTTTTGTGCTGTTCCTTCTGCATTTCTCAGGAAAAGCATTTGTCAACTGTGACTTCCTCAAATGTTTACACTGGTTAGCTCAGCTCAACCTATTTATGCATTATTTAGTCCAAGAGGAACCACGGAATGGCTTTGATTTTTTAAATCCTGGAGTCTCACTGAGTAATATTTTCATTTTGTTATTTCATCACAGAAATTATTACAGAGGCCAAATGGTGCAGAGATTAATATCAAGCTT
>VZRH01001705.1:833419-881107 GCA_013397555.1 Urocynchramus pylzowi
AAAATATCAGCACAAGAAAAATACCTTAGAGAGCTCCTAAAGGTCAATATATGGCAACTATTTTCCATTCTCAAGGATTGTTTCTAGCAGCAGATATGAAGTTCAACTCCTTGGATCTGTGACTGCAATAACTCTTACACATTACAGTGCCACCAAAAATACTGGTTCACTAAAATAACCATTCTTAAGTGTGAATGTCTGCTTAATCTTAATTTTTTAAAAAACTGCACTAAGGATGCTGATGACTCCTGAGAATGCTCCTGCACATAAAACAGTCTCAACCATTGAAACTTCAGTGCTTTTGGAAAACTGGGACTTAGAGAGCCCTGCAAACTCAGCTCTAAGCATTCCTACAGTTTTTAGCTATTTTGCCATGGCCTGAGGAATTAAGCTCTGAAGCTTTAAGCAAAATCCCAGAACTCTATTTGCAGCCAGTGTTGTCAAGGCTACCTAGCACTGGAAAGTTCTTTTTAAAGGTTCATTGGCCCAGAGAGAGTTCACCATCACCTCAGTTGCTTCAGTGCTCAGAGGTCAGACTCAGCCCCCAGGTCATGGCACAAGTGCCCACATGCTGTTGTTACAGGACAATCCCACGATGCACATGAGCACCTGGAGCCAGAGGAGCTTAGGAGACACAAGAGCTGCTCCTCCTAACCCTGGCACTCCTGTCCATCACCCCCAAGATGATGGTGAGGCTCATCATCATCATCTTTATCATCATCATCATCATCACTGCCCAGCAGATGTGGGGCTCTCGAAGTCTGCCTCACAAACTCCCTACACTGAAGTTTTTAAACTGATTTCTGGCCACTGACATTTCGTTTACTCAGAAAAGTTGAAAAATATGGATTTGGCAGAAATCCAAATTTAAACAAAGATATAAGAAACACAAATCCTGTACATTGCCCACATTTTTCTATAAAATCTTGATCACAGAGGGCAACTAAGGTTGTATTAATCCTTCTGACAAAGGAGTTTCTGACAGTCACGATAAATAGCTATTCTCTCCCACCAGCTTCCTATCTCCATTCTGATCCCCTATGAGCCAAACATTTACTTTCAAATAATTCTGAAGCCACTGTCTATGACCTTTATAGGCTTCTGCAGTTCGGCAAGGCATAAATGTTTTCTTCAGGGAGAATCTTAATATTTCAAAGTGGTTTTTTCTTATTATTGAACAAAAGGGTTTTTTACCCCACCATGTGTTCCCACCCCAAATCCCAAGATGAATAATTGATTTATTTTCCTATAGCTAATCACAAGTCTTGAAAAAATATAAGCTATCTTGAAGCAATTTTTTTTTTTTGTTGCATTCTGAATTTTTTAACTAAAATTTACTTCAGTAAGTATATAAGAGAAATGGATATTACAGGGGAGAAAAACACCAATATCTACTTGCTAAACAAATTAGGGAGATAATTTTTATTAGCAAATACAGTATCTATACATCTCTATTGTGTTATACAACCACCAGTAGATGATGCCTTGGTCTGTCTGGAAAAGAAAGCCCTACACAACTGGCACATCAGTTACAGGAGTTCTTATCTCAGACATTCAAATTATACACCAATTAAAACTATGCATCACTGAGGACTAATTATCTCTTAATTACGTATTTTGGTTCCCTTAAATCATCAGCTGAACTATTAACAGGGCTTCTGCTTTCTCAGAAATACATCAGCTATGTTAAATATTTACAGCTATTCTGGTGGCTCATATTAGGCCTTTTCTAAGGTGATTGGAAAAAGAAACGTAACAGGAAGAATAATGAATAGAATATTTACATTTATTGGAGTGGTGTGGAAGTTGGCATGATATGATTGGTAACCTTGTTATGGTACATTTTGAGACTAATGTTAACTGGTTTGGCATCATTTAAAGTAAAAAAGGTATAATCTAATAATCAGAAAACACTTTCTCATTTTAGCAATTCTTTAGGATCCATGGGAAGCATTTTGGAAAATGTTGTGTTGGATTTGGGCACATCAAGCCATTGGGGAATATTATACAGCCTTGGGATTTATTCTCCATAAAATTGACCTTACAATTCCAAGAAAATAAATTATAGATATTATAGATAGTCCATTTTCCAAGGCAAGAACTGGTAGGTTTCTGGCATTATATTTGATTGCCTAAGAAAGAAAAAAGGACCCATAATTACTGTAGCAGTCCCCATTTGGGTAGTAATTTTCAAGTACTTTCTAAAATGCAATAATTGTACATGTAACAGATATACCTGTAATAATGTAGTTATAACTGAGAATTTTAACAATGGTATTTAATGTGTTGAAAAACAGAATTGAGTTTAGCTTTAGATACTAGCAATGAAGAAAATGAAACTTTACCTTCATGATGCTGTCCTGATTTCAATTTTACAATAATTTTACATTTCTCCAATTAGAGTTGGGGTATTTTTCTAAAAATAACTATAGAGCAAAAATTCCATTTAATACATTTTAGTCATATATAAAAACTATTCTATGGAAGGTATAAACCTTAATTTCCAGACTTCTTGCTGTCTAACAACCCAAATGCCACGAGCAGACAGGTGATTAGATGAGCCACTTTGACAGTATATTGAAGCACAAATGTATCATGAGCAGCCTTGTGATATCTTATGGAGATCGTTTCTTTAGACATACATTCTTTCATTCTAGTTCCCTGTATAATTTAATGCCTACATTCAATGCATAAAAGCTGACAAAATACTAAACACTATAACAACCTTCCTTTAAAATCTCTTCCAAAGCACTGCAGTTTACTAAAACTCTTGTTATTTGGATCACTTCCTTCTTACATTCAGATGGGAACTCGCATTTGCACTTCTTCAGTGTCATGCTCCCACCCCTCCTGCTTTTGGCCCTGCAACTTCTCTTCCTTCAGAGCCCAGGATTGGTATGACCTGATGCATAATGTGAGCACATTCAATGTAAATCTTGCATCCAGCTTTGTTGAGGATAATTTTCACAGCAAGTGGAGGATAAGAGAAAATGGCCCCAAGTTGAAAATGGGGATGTTTACATTAGATATTAGGAAAAATGTCTTCACAGAAGGGGTTGTCAAGCATTGGAACAGGCTGCCCAGGGCAATGGTGGAGTCACCACCCCTGGAGGCATTTCAAAGATGTGTTGATGTGGCAGTGGGGGACGTGGTTTAGTGTTGGACTTGGCAGTGTAAGGTTAAAGGTTGGACCAAATTATCTTAGAGGCCTTTTCCAACCAGAATGATTCTGTTTCTCTGCTAATGATTATTGTTATTATCAATCCTGACTTTTCATAATGAACAATATCATCATCCTTACTAAAAACTGAAACTACACATATATGTCCATTTTAGACTACACCTCAGTCATCTATAAACAAATTCACCCTGTACTGCAGGTTGCCTTCTATTCCTGTTATTTCTTCTCTTCTGACACAATTTCCTGCTCCTTGCAGAATTGTCACCATATGATAGTTCAATGGATTTCCCAGGTTTTTGTTCTTGGTATACTACTTTCAAACCTATTTTAATAGAGGGATTTTACATTTACTGTAAGAAAACATCGAAGTTGTTTTGGAAATTAATGCATCCATTTCAACATCAATACCTGTTTAGTGTTTCAGGAATTACAGTGTCTCCATACATTGCTATATGCAGTTACTCATCAGCCTCTATGAAAACCATTAAGGCACTTAGAAATTGAATTGTTCACTGTAAATCATAGGGATTAAATTTAGGCATGCAATCACTGGTGGCACAGCTACAAACAGAGCTACATGTGGATAAATACACATTTTCCAACCAAAGGGTCCACAGTCGTGACCTTAGCAAACATCAGAAAGGCCTTAAACCCAAAAAGATCTGACCTTTACTTGTCAATTTAGTTATTAGGTTTGTGATACTGTTGTAACTTCTAATGGCAGTGAATGACAAGTTTTACTTCTTGGAGCTTTTAAAACATGTAAGTCACTCATGAATGTTAAAAATTCAAATGAAGTCCAAAACAAAACCAAAAAAGCTGAAATAAATTATACTACACAGTAAATTTTATTACAAGGGTAGATATGCTTCTTGATTTACATTACACTTCTTCAGTTGCTACATGCAGGCTATTACGGGGAAAAAACCTCAATTCTGAAACAGGAGCCAGTAAACTGAAAGAACACAAGTTTCAGCTTTAAAAAAAAAAAACCACTTGAAGATTTATATCTGAAGTAGTTTCAATTATCTGTTGTGCTACATACAAATAAAATGTAAATCTTTACCATAATTCATTATTCTGTTCTGGTATACAAACCAAAACAAGGTGCCAAAGACAGTTTTCAACAGGAACCACAGTGCAGAAAAAAACAGAATTCCAAGTAGGCTTGCTTAAAAATATTAAACTTCTTTGAACACATCAGGGTATTCTACCTGTACACCAACATCCTGTCTAACTTCACTGCAACAGTAATTGTTTTATGCAGTGGAAATGTGTTAGTTTAACTAGGCTATGTTAAAAAATGTGTAACAAGACTTTTTTTTTTTTNNGTTCAAAAAATTTGAAAAAAGCTTTTTTTTTTTTTTTTTTTTGTTAAACACAAACCTAATTTTGCCAGACAGTGCTTTGCTGCTGAGGCTGAACCTCACAATTTAAACTGACCCTCCCAATTAAAACTCAGACACTTGTGAATCTTTCATTTACACTTCAGGGAAGAAAGGAAATAACTAGTAGAACAGTTATTATTATCTCCAGATTCAGCTTTAAAATTGATAGAAAATTTTGCTGCTCAGGCACAAGTTGAGATCAGACTTACAAGTTTGTCAGTTATAAAGAGATATAGGTGCAGGAATGCAGCTGATCCTGAAGCAGGAATGTCACTGCT
Organism: Urocynchramus pylzowi; assembly: GCA_013397555.1. Lineage (NCBI taxonomy): Eukaryota > Metazoa > Chordata > Aves > Passeriformes > Fringillidae > Urocynchramus > Urocynchramus pylzowi. Next base: position 838,267 of record VZRH01001705.1, read on the forward strand.
GTTCTTAGGGACACCGATCAGACCAATAGCCAGGACATCATTTTAAGGGTATTTGCTTTTTCATATGCAGGCACTGCTTTCCAGAATATGGGGAAAATGATGGAAAAAAAGAAAATACGTCTGTTACCAGCTTAAATTACAAAAATCCCTTGCCATAAAATTAGTTTCCTGAGACTGAAGAACATGTTGTGACTGCTGTTATTAATATTTGCATAGCTGTCAGAAGCCCAAGCTTTATGACTGCTTACTACTTCAGGGACCATTGACCACTATTTGAGGTGCTGGCTACAGTCTGAATTACTGCTTTTCAATAAATGTTACAGCCTTCAAATTCCATTACCAGTGGAGTCTGAATTATATTGACTCTCAAAATAAAATAAAAATGAGCAGAAATAAGTTATGGGGCTTTGTCACATATTGTGTTCAGAAATCTAGCCTATTTTAAGGCAAGAGCATTTTCTCATGGAGTCCTCTTTAACTGACATATAAGACTCAATACATCTAAAGGTTTGCGACTGTCAAAGACAATCCAACATAAGTGTGGATGCTAATCACATTCTCTTACTTGGACACTTCTGTTAACAACTATCAACAAAGATAATACATACAGATTTCCTATGAAAAGGTGCAGAAACTACTGTGGTTTATGAAAGTCTCACCAGTTAAATTTAAGGGTCTTTATCCATTCTTACTCATCAGCACCTCTGAATGAGAGGAAATGGAGAAAAAGTGTGGTATAAGCTGTTAGAGTAATTCAACAGGCAAATATCCAACATTTGTGTGCCAGTGTATAAGTATTACATACTTCTGAGGGAAAACTGGCATCTGCCCATTTCACAGCCAGGTCAATAGACAGTAGATCTATTTGTGGAAACAGCTCTAAGCTGAAAATGTCCCACAACACCACCCTTCTAATGACCCTTTATGCAACTATGTTACTTTTCTGCTTCTTTCCTCAAGGAAGAAGAGATTTTATAGCTAAATAAAATGCCTTTAGCATCAGGAAATTTAAATGCCGCGTTTTCCCCTGCGGGCAGCAGAGATCACCTGGCTGTGTGCCCATGGACAGAAGGGTGATGAGAACCTGCAGAACATTTCAATAGAGAGCAGCAGTACAGTTGAAAGAAACTCAGAATTTCCTACATAGTTTCTATGTTTGGCAAGTAATTCACTGCTATCCAGTGCTGAAGAATTTGTATTCTGAGGTGATTGGGATCACCAGCGGCAACAATGAAATGGGTCACTGCCTATCACAGACCAGTACACCTTAAAGAACTGTTTTTATTGACACCAATCATGACATACCCTTTTTTCAAAGACAAGAAATCATATTTCTTAAGAAGGTATTGAGCCACCAGGGATTTATTAACATTTTGGAAAAAAAAATCCCAGCTTGCTGAATAGGTAACATGAATAATAAAACTATCTGAGGAATCAGCTGTGAGCCATTGATCCCAATAAACAATCACCTTCTGGGATAGACAGTTTTTCCTTATAGTAATGAAAATCTTGGAGATAAATTAATGCAAAACCAGAGATAACATAGGTGACTTTAACAGAAAGTGAACGTAAATGTCTTGTATAATAAGGAGGGTTGTTTCTTTTCCTATAGAAAAAGAAAAGAGCAGTAACTCCAACACCCAAATCCTCCCAATGGATGATCCCAGAAATCTTAGCTCCAGTGCCAGCATTACAGGAGGCACAAGAGCAGAAAGGTGAAATGCATACCAATAACAACAGAGGTAATAACATCAATAACACAAATTCAAATACCAGTTTAAAAGGAAATAAGGTCACTAGCTCTGCCTCCTTAGGAACTCATGTTTTATATAATGTATTCTTGACAAGTTGTGATGAATAATGGAAATACAGGAGGGCTGGTACTCAGACTGTACTTGAAAAATGCTCAGTGTGCTGGAGTACTTAGTCCTCTACAAAAGCATTGTGTAAAAGGCATGTGTCAAATTTCATATTGCTACCTTACTTATTAAATGAACAGAATATCTCTCAAGGAAGCCACAATAGTTTCCTTAAGTCTAACAGGATTAAATAAAGCCTTCAGCACTGAGTTAACACAAAATATCAGATTTTTCCCAGCATGGTATGACCAATGCAGTGTGGCCATTTCAGTGAAAAGGACTGCAGCACAAATAGACAAATATCAACCACTTTTGCCTGTTATGAAGGTGAAATCTGGTATGCTATGAGATGAACATGTAGAAGATCTTAACTATTAGACCTGATTTAGTACTGGCCTTGGAAACTTTAGCCTCTGGATTGGAAGGAACCATGACTTCCTTCTCCTAACCCACAGTCACAGGAGGTTGCATATACTTTTAAAATTTCTACTACACGCATAAATATAAAGTTAGCATATAAAAAAAAAATAAATTGTTTTGTCTGAAAAGCTCCCTGCTCCATTTATTATTTGAAGATGTTATCTACTGCCAGAGCACCAACACAAGAAACATATACTGGTAATGTTGACTTCAGGTATTTTCTCAGAAAAGAACGAATTGCAGCATAAAAAAGGCTGAGAGCTAATTAATAATCTTGTTCACTTAGGAAGGCAAATATAGAGGGCAAAATTAAAACCCTAAAACAGTTTCCCCAATTGGACCTTAGCACTCCTTTTCAATGCATAAAATTGAGCAACTTCATTTCTAGATGGAGTAAGGACAGGACAGGAATGCAATAATCAAGCACCACCACATCTGAGGCAGAACTGTCTAGACTGTTGAATTTCAATGTGCCTCTAAAAGAAATAAAAATAAAAATAAAAATAAAGAAAAACAACCAAACAAACCCTGTGTAACCATGGCAGACAATGAAAATTCTGATTTAAAAAAAAAGGAAGGACGTAACCAATGATCAGGGATTCCCTTCATCAGGGTGTTAAGCTGCAGAGGAAACAGCACAAGAAGGAGCTGAGATCTGCCAACATCTGCCACTGAGCTGCACGTCTCAGGAATGCATCACCTTAATAATGTTTGTCTTACAATGATGATACAGCCACCTTCCAGTCGTAAAGGTGAGAGGAGAGTGTAATGCATTTACAGCTGATATTACTCCATGGATTTGTTTAAGGAGCCTGTTTGGCAGCTGAACTTGTTCTATCCTTAGGAAGTGAGAGAGAGTGTGAAACACTCCTAGTATGAAGACTAAAAGAAAGCAGTAAGTCTTCAGGGTTTGTTTGGATTTTTTAATAAACTAATAGAGCCATAAATGTTAGTAAGCTAAATAAATTAATCCTCTGACACCGTTAAAACATATTTACAGTCACTGTTCAGGTATGATGAAGACAACTCTAGCTTTACTTAACACAAGAAAAACATTGCTCTGACAGTTTAGTCAGAAGATGACTGCTTTAATCCAGGACACTTTATCATATATATCTATATATATATATGCAAATAGAATACATTTTTCTATTTGTATTTTTATATTTTCACTTATATTTATATATATTTATGTATATTTTTATACAGACATATATAAAGTAAGGTCCTGTATTTTAGAAAAATATGGAAGGTTTTTTCCCACTAAAATGGAAATCTTGTAGGGTATTTGTATGGTTAACTGCAAAGTATTTTGAGCTTGTACTTGTTTCTGAAGTAAATCATCAGGAATTATGAAATTTTATTATCATTTTAACAATTTAATTTTTAAGACTTAATTCTGTAAGGCAGTTATAGTCAAAAGCCATTCATCCACATAAGAATCTCCTTCATTCATGCAGGAGATGCTGTGTTCACAAGTGCAGCCATAATAATTATAAATATTGCTGGAACATTGCAGGCCAGGGAGGAATCATGATTGCATTGATTTTTTTGAGTTTGCTACTGCAGAGTATCTCAGTGCTCCAGAAAATACTGAAAGAAATTGATTCCAATGAAGTCAAAGAAGAACATAAATTCTAATAAACTATACATAGTCTTAACTGAAGTGTGTAATATTGCAATCTGATACAGTCACTCAACACCTAAAAAATCAGAGGCTCCAAAAGCCAATCATTAACAAAGAATTACATTCAAATACCCAGGTACATACAGATTTGTATACCATTTTCTGTGTTTACATCTAAATGCTGAAGTTATATCACAATTAAAGGGGTATGTTCAACAATTTAAATTCAGATTTTAAAATCGACAGCCTGAAGTCTGACTCACTACTAAAAGCTAAAGCACACAATCATGGTGTGGTTTGGGCAGGAAGGAACCTTAAGGAGCACCTCATTTCAGCTCCCTTTCCATGGGCAGCACCACCTCCCACCAGGCCATGGTGCTCAAAGCCCCATCCAGCCCAGCCTTAAAGTCACACTAGGACTGCCATCATCACATAATTATTACAGACAGAAAATACAACATGCAAATAACTCTATCTGTATACTTACTGCATGAGTGAAATCATGAAATTCAATGTAAAGCTGAAATAAAAATGTCTCTAAAAGCACAAAGCAGTCACTAACCTGTATTTTGATTGGCCAGGAGAAATTGCTGACATAGACATAGAAAGTGATGTTTGGGTTGCTTCGAAAGTTAAATTTTTCACAGGAAAAGCTGTCTCTGTATTCCTTAATATTAACCTTGGAAACAACAGGAATCTCTTCTCCAGATATTGTTCCAGCTAGAAATTTTTAAAAGCTCAGGTGTCAATATACATATTTGACAAAAATATTAATCATCATTAAAGATGCCAAAGTAAATTTTCATAAGAAACTTAAATCCTTAATTGCTTTTGGTGTCGTCCTCTAAAACAACCTCTTATTACAGTTTACATGGCACATTAGGTATATTTAATATACATACAGAGAATTCACAGAAATTTTTAGTTGGTTTCAAAAATTACATACAAATTGGAAAATTGACAGAAATAACACAAATTTTACAAGATAGTAATTATGGTCAGCTTAACAGATAATATGCTTTCCTCCATAAATTATGTTTCATTTCAATAAACAGCTCAATAAAATCTGAAAAGGAATTTGCCTACATCTTACACTTTTGCTGTCAAGTTTTAATTGTTCATGAAAGCATTAATAACGTAACTAGTAATAAACATTTATTAGTTTTTGCAAATAAATGAGTGACGGAGCTAAGTTAAAATAAAGGAATAAATAGAGTTTACTAACTGTGGTATGGTAAAGTACTTCAGAAATGCATTAATGAAGAAATTCATGAGTTTAAGAGAAACTCTGAACCTTCTTTAAAAAGATTTTTTTTTTAAGTATTTCATTTTAAGCACTATGCCTCTCCTTGGATGTGTTTTCAGAAAGTCAATAGAACCAATTCAGAAAAACTGTCTAAATTAAAACAAAGAAGAGTAATGGGGTTCAAAGTTGGAGAAAAAAATAGATAAGCAGCTCTTTTTATCAGCATACACAGAAGAACTTTATTGTTTGATATCAATGTAAAGGTTAATAATTAAATTTTTAGCTTGAATGCTGAAACAAAGAAATAAAATCTCAGTCTCTGCAGTAGTTAAGGAAGCAATTTATCTTAATTAAAATCACAGCATTTCATAACACTGTCATTTTAAAAATTTAAATACGGTACAAGCTTTTCCTACCAATGTAATTTTAATTGAATAGGAGAGAGAGTCAACATATTAATGAAGCTTTATTCAGATTGCAAATTATCATCTGAGGTTTAAATAATATAATTAATAACAACATAATGATAATGGCAAAAAAACACATTTGGCAAAGTTTTATTATCAAAATTAGCAACAAAGAGACAATCAGGTTAAAACAACTAAAAGGATCATGAAATCATTTGGGGGAAAATTCATCATACCAAAATTCACTCTCACCTGTAGAACCAATAGACCACGTAATATTGAGGTTAAAGTTGTTTGATGCATTAATTGATATATCCAAATTTTTATTTGACTAGAGAAAAAAAAAAAGGAAAGTTAACAAAACATATCAGGATGTATTGCATGTATTGCACATAACTGAATACAGCCTTTTAATCATCTTCCAGTTTTCATTTTAAACATAGCTAGAAATGGCAATGATTCACTGCCAAAGGCAAGTCTCTCTTTTGCTTTGGTAAGAATAGAGTACAATTTAGCATATAACTACACCAGTTTTCTTTGTGGTTTGTCCTAAGTATAACAAAATATTTGGCGTTATAAAATCAAATAAAAAAATATATGGCAAATGCATACATTCTAATCACAAGCCAAAAATTACTTTTTGCAACTAAAAATGTTTTCTCAGCAGAAGGGTAGACCCCTTGAATTCATCTCAGGAAGATATTAAACTTGTTATTCATGGGAGCAACAATAAAATAAACCAACTGATAATTTTTCAGAGTATCGATTAAGCTGAAGTACATCTATCGTTTAGAAAGGGTTTTCAATGAAGGCACTGGTCTAATTTTGCAGCTCTCAAAAAATGTGAACTATCTATAAAACCTTATAGACAGCTTGAAAACCTTTCATCAATGACAAATACAATGGAAATCTTAATTCTGAGTCTCTAAAACTTAACTAAAATGATTAACATTTTCTTACCTGTTCTGGATTTGCTATAAAGTTGATGGCAGTGTGATGACGATCATCCTCTTGTAATAAGCTGAAGGTAAACTGATAATCAATCAAAAGGCTGTCTGTAGGCAAAACAAAAATTTTAAATTATAAAATGAGGTGTATACATATAATTTCTATATTATGCAAGTACCTAAAAGTTTACCATTCACATTGATTTTAAAAGTCATGAAGAAATCTACAAGTCAGAATTATTCACACACATTTCACTGTTGAAGTGTTTGCATTATAAAGTCTTGAAATGATTAAAACTAAGGTTAACAAAAAATTAAATTAAGAAAAAAATAACTAAATTAAGAAACAAATTCTATCATGGGACCAGAGCAGCGATTAGACATAACCTGAAACAGCCATTCTTTGTGAAATAATTATTCCAAAATATAGTAATAAGTGTTGCTAGAGCATTATCAGTTTCCTAATTTCACTCTGAAATAATTATTCAATTACTAGGTTTAAAAATTCTGAAAAAAGTTGCATCTATGCTAAAATTATATAGTAAGACTTATTGTAGTAAATAAGATTTTTAATAACTAAATGGCACAATGGAACTTTGATGATAAACTAAGTGACCATCAAGTGTTTCTTTTCTAAACTGACAGAATTTCAAGACCTTTTTTAAGTGGCAATGATATAAATTTTTCATACAAGGAAAACAAGGGTTTGTTTAGTATTGCTCAAAAAAATTCTATTTTATTCCCCACTGGCTTTTGTTCTACACGTTTTTCTAGCACCCCATGAATGGAGCCTACCAGGCAGCTCCCACATGCTGCTCACAAAAAATCTGCTGGGCTGGCAGAGGTGCAGAAGAGAGAAACAGCCACCTTCAGATGATCCAACCCATGCCTAGCCCTTCCTGGAAGGAGCAGAAAATGCTCAGGACAAGTCAGAAGACAGAAGTCCTGAGCTATCCTGTTGTGTTCCCAAAGCAAGAGGAACAAGATTAACCTTTGCTTGGATCATAGCTCGAGAAATGACTGAAAATGAACTTTTCTGCAGGGGAAGTGGCAGAAGCAGACTCGTCAGGGTAAAGCAGGTTTCCAGCACCTCCAAAATGGAAGAAAAAAAAGGGCACGGGGAATTACTGCTTTTATAGAGGGAGCCATCTAGAATCCCAGCAGAAAATGTTCAGTGCAGAGAGTTAAGAATCAGCAGAGCCCTCAGAGATGTAAATTGTGATAGATAAACAATCCCTGTGCAACAGACAGTTGTGAACCAGAGGTGGGAGTGGTGGATGAATGCTGAATGCTCTGTTACATTAGCAGATATCTTCAGATCCAACAGAAAAAAAAACTTCTACATTTTTACCATTACAGTTCTACAGGGATCAAAAGCTTCTATTTTTCCCTCTCTCACAGGAAATAAGGAGGTGACTTATAAGAGTACATGATTCTGATTATTATTTTATGCATGTTAAAATATGGCAAGGCATCTCTGGTGCTACATCACAGTGAATAATTATAAAGCATTATTTTGATCCATGGTCTGCTGACATTCTGCTAGTCACCAACACCACACAAACTGTGTTACAAATAAAAAATATGTGATCATAAAAACAAAATCAGTAAATACAAAGAGAGTAAAAGATTAAGTCAAAGCAGAACAAAAGCTGTGTCAGCCTTTTGTTGGATTTAATAGTTTGCTTACTGCTGACAATCACCTTTTCTACAGCAACACATCATCTGAAAAAATACACTCTTGTATCCTATGGGAAGGCTGGCTTAGAAAAAGAAAAAAGCCCACTACATTGTCTTAATAGTTAAAGAAAATTGTTTTGGTTTAGTTCTGCTCAGGATTTTTTGGATTTTTTTTTTTTAATAGTGAGTATGGAAGGAAAAGTAGAAAATAATGGTTCATAGAATATCCTGAGTGTGAAGGAACCCAAAAAGGACTGACATGAAAGGAATTACCATGACATTCAAAGGTGAGAAGTTCACTTTCTCTATTATTAGCCACCACAGCTCCCTTATTCAAATAAGAATAAGCTGATCTACATGTCTTAGCTAACAAGTTTTGACCAGGTTTCTGCATGTTTATGAAGGAAAAAGATAAATATGAAATTAAAATGCCCCATTAATTTATTAATACTACTCTACGCTTCCACAGTTATGCAAATCTAATCAATAAATCTCAGTGACTATTATGCCATACCTCCATGCTTAACAATAAGATGACCATGGTACCAGAACATATCTAAATGTAACAGGACAGGAAAAGATGGCAAATAAAGATTGACCCCTATTAAATGGATTAATAAACCCTTTAATAATCATGAGTAGAAAGGTGAAAAGGTTAGGAATAATGTATAGATATGCTCAATCTCCTGATCTGGTCAACTTGGAGCTCCTCAAAATACAGATGACTCTATTCATGCTTCAGCATGAATCTTTGCAAACAGATTTATTGTAAAGGTGTGATAGACCAGCACCACAGAAAGCACTCCTACAGAAATTCTGGCTACACCAAGGGCTACAAGAGGCAAGAAGCAGCACTGACAAGCCTGGACAAGATATCATTGATTTGCTCATAAGATATGGAAAATTACCACTTAAATATGTCACAGTATTTTTCTAAGCTGAAAAAGATTGTGTCTTCTCAGAGATGCAGAGTATCAGCCAAAGAACCAGCAGTAGTATATAGATAATATCCCATTATAAAATAACACTGGGAATAGACATAGGACTCTTGTCTCCCAGTCATGAATGAACAGCTCTTCTGCATACAAGTTTAAAACAAATTAAAGTTACTTACTTTTAAAACAATATGACTTCTTTTTTTGGTTGTTTGTTGGTTTGTTTGTTTGTTTTTCCCCCCTGGGGTTTGGTGGTAGTGGTGGTGCTGTTGTTTAGTTCTTTGTTCTTGGTTAATTTTTAAATAGTTTTTAAATGTATGTTTTACTTGTTAAAAGCCAACAAGGTATGAACTGAAGTTTCAAGGAATGCAGGAAAAATCCTTACACTTATAAAAGATGTTAAACTACACAGTTCCTCATAAATTTACCATCTGTAACATAACATATCATAAAACATAACTAATCATAAAATTAATTCCATTTTTTCTTATTGCATTTTTAGTTACAATACAGTTGACAGTAAATTGTGAAAAACAGTAAGAGTTAGTTATGTGTAGAGGCTCTCCTTTTGTGCCCAAAGGTTTTTGTTTTGTTATTAATTACTCTATTATTTAATGGTTGATAAATTTGATACTTCATTAATAGCAGCAAAGTTCAGCAGGAAGTCCCACACATTATCTCCTCTGTAGCACTCAAAAGCCTTGAACAACACAGCTTCAAGAGCAGCTCTGAGAGCCAACACAAGAACTCGCCTTGGGATTCTTCAGAGTTGCCAAAGGATCTCTAAATTACACCAATTCCACAGGACAAACCATTAAATCCCTGCCTTGGCCATGGCCTGGGTGCTGTAAAGCAGAAACACTTATCTCTTCAGAGACAATTCTAACTCAGGGAAGGTGCCTACAGTGTGCATGACTTGAATGAAGCAGACAGCAGGGCCTAAGTGCAGTTGTGTGATTCAACAGCACAAATAACTCAGGTGCAAATGAAAGAACTGACATTGAGCAAACACTCCTTCCCATCTTTCTGAGGACTTCAGAAGTTTGCTGAAGAAATTTCATAGGTTGGAGAAAGGTTCACAAAACTTCAAGAAGATTTGTCTGGACCTATTTTTGAGGTGAAGATTCCAAATCTTTGAAAGTCTTAAAAGTTAGATTTTATTGGAGTATAAATCAGCAGAACTAATTTTAGAAGAAATTCAGAGTAGAAATTAAAAGGGATCATAAAGAAGACTCTATCCATTGCACCCTGCTGCTGTCTCACTATCCTTCCTCACTCTCTCCATCTGTTTCATTCTGTGACTTAGGAGACTCTTCCCCCACAAGTATTCAGCAGCTCCCAGGGAAAACATCACCTCCCTCTCCTCCAGAAAGCTCCACCTTCTGCAGACTGAAGCAGGCAGAACAGCTTTCCTTCCTACTGCCAAACCTCTTCCTGAACATAATATATGCCAATGCATCATAAGAGCACATAAACTAAGCAGTTACACAGTACATCACACCATATTTCCCAATTCATAGTGCCATTCAAACTAGAGAGCTTAGCAGTACAAAATTTAAACTAAAAGTCAGTTCTAAGACTACGACCTGTTCTGAATTGCTAAATGTATAAGTAGCCAAATATACAATAAGTAAATAATATATTAATATATAATAACTAAACTTTAAACAGTTATTTAAAGTACATTCAGTATATCCTGTTGATATACATGTATATGTTGTGTATATTTATAATCAGGAATTTGGAGAAGCCTAAGATTCTACTCCATGTGGGTTTGTTTCTACTTTAATCTTTTATGAAGCCACCATAAGTAATTTTACCCTTTATATAAACAAATGAAACTTTTCATGTTTCTGTTTACCAAGACAGAAACACAACAAATCTACTCAAGCAAGTGACTCAAGCAGCAGGCAGACAGAATTTAAAGAGCCACATTGTAGCCCATAATCTCCTGAACTTTTATAAATCCCTGAACTTTTATATCTGAAGTTCCATGGGAAAAGTTTGTGAGGACATAAAAACCTCTCCACAAACTCAGAGCCTAGCCCACATCTCAGATCTTAATTCCCCAGCACACAACACAGTATTTGGAATTCACAAGCTGGGTATTTTTGAGCCAGGAGTCAGCCCAGAACAGTCTAATACCTGTTTCCAGGCATTTTGTTTCACTTTATCTTAGAAATCATTGATTAAAGTAGAAAAAAAAGTGTTGGGAGATAGGACCACAATACCACTCTGACATTGTCAATGGTCAAATATTACAAAGACTTACAGTTATTGAGTTTTTTCAATCTCTGTTTTGATTTTTTCAAAACCCTTGACTGTTTTCACAGTCAAAAGGAGTCATTAAAATCAATTCAAAATTCCAGTAATGAGCATGTGTGAGAACATAACAATAATTAAGTGAAGAAAGATGTTTAATGAAATAAGGAAAATAAATTTCAAAGCAATCCTTTAACATTAGTACCACTGTTAATTTTCAAGAGACCTCTCTGTTTCATTAATAAAGGTCAGTGACTTCTGATAGGGATCATATGGTTTAACATGAACGTTTTGTACTCATATCCAAAAAGGAACAGACCAATTCCCTACTCAAACTTTTGTATTGGAAGAAAACTGATTTTTAAAATGACAGAATACTCCCAAAAGAACAAAGGCCAGACAGAAGTTCTTCCGTATTTCTAGAGCACCTCTATACTCTGTGAGAATATATAATTACAATAGCAATTACTTTTAAAAAAGGTAATTAAATTGAATATGTTTAGTATAAATTAGTGACAAATTTATATAAGAAAAGGTATGTTACAGGGGAGTATTAAGACTGTAAAATGAACCACTACAAATCAAAGGTGCCTGTAAATTATGTTTGGGTGAGTGCTCCCTTAATGGGCAGCTATTCAACACTTTGTTCCATGTTCAGTACTCAGTGTTGGGCCCATGCCTCATTTACTAAGTGCTACACAAGCCCTTTTCTCAAGATGGAATTAATTTCTAATGTGGCTTTCTATAGTATTCATCACTATAATTTTCTAAGTTCTTCACAAAAGTTAATGAATTTGTTACAACATTACAGAAGATGAGAAGGCATTTGAGTGCCATTTCATAGGACAGGAAATGAAACAAAGAGACCAAGACAAAATCATCTATTAAAAAAGAGCAGCCAATTTGAAATACCTGGACTTTGATTTTTCATAACACTTTGAATTATATACACTACATATGAACATTGTTATCTGGCAGCTTCTTCCATCATTCATTGCAATTCTTTCCACTTTTTCAACAAAACAGGAAAGAAACACACATTCAACTTTCCATTACATTATCACGGATTCATTCCCTACAAATTCATTCAGTGCATTGTGGAGTGAAAATTCCTTGGGAGTATAGCAATATTATTAAAAACTGTGCAATCATGCTCTAATAAAGAAGCAAATAAAAAGTTATTGTGACAGCAACCTTCATTCTTTCACCATCCTGCACCCATTGCCTATGCAGCATATTTCAATAAAGGGGGTTTATTAAATAATTTAAGAATCAGGCTGGAATAAATTCTAGAGAACCACTTCTGAGCTATCTTATACCTTTGAACAAATCATTTCAAGAGAACATCCCAGTTCACTGCATCTCTCAGCAGGAGGGAAGAATGAACTTAGGTTCCCAAAAAGGGAGCAAGAACATTCATAACTAGACACATTCACGGCTTTTCTAACTTTGGTCACTGCCCATTCTCCCATGGATTCTCTCATGCAGTTTCTTAAAACTGAACATTTTAGTAATTTTTAAAGCTGAACAAAATGGCAAAACAGTTTCATACACATACAGAATTTCTGAAAAATGTCTTTTCATTTTAGCTCCAAAAGCTTAAGTTTTGCAAAAGATCTAAGCCAAAAGTGCTGCAATGTACATCAGCCAGATTCACAAAAAGAGCATGGAACTAGACCCACCCACCCACAACATAATCTCATTTTCAGCTACAACCTAATTATCCCATTTGATAAATATTAGGTGAGGATCACATGATTTTCACTCAAACAATAACTAAAATAGGTTTCTTTCACGGTTTTTTTTTTTTCTGATAACTTCTATTTTGTGAATAAACCTCTCAAAAATCTACTGCTGTTCTATTTTTACTTCTTGAAATCATTTAAAGTTGTAAGGACCTCCATCATGATTGCAACTTCAGACTCGTCACAGTCTTCCCACACCTTTCTATTTAAGGATCTGTCTATTCATGCTGATTCTAAAATTCATACTCTCGCCTCTTCATTGCACAGGCAGTTTGTCTCTCTCCTCCTCTTTCTAGTGATTGGTCTTTATTTCCAGCAAGACTTTGTGGAGAACAGAACAATTCATATTCCTCTCTATCAGTACAAATGCTGCTTTTGAAACCAAGTACCATTATCAAATGCTATAAATCATATTCATCTGTGACCAAATGAAATTCTCCTTGTATTACATCAAAGTTGGGGGTTACCACCAGACCTATTTTCTGTCAAGATAATTATTTTGAACTTTCAGAGCAGCTGCCTGATTCATTCCTCTGTCATCTGTATCTAGCAGTCATCCACTGCCTCATTGTCATTTTTATATTGAATATGTTTGTGTCTGACATTACTTGTCCATTGTGATAAAACAAGAAGTCATTTACTGTGAAGTCTTTACTAAAAACGTGCATTTTATTATACGTAATCAGAGCGCAATGAGCTTCAAAAAATCCCAGCATTTACTATTTATATGCCTTTTTCCATTTCAAGAAAGAGCATGGGAGAATGAATTTCACGTAAGTTCAAAGTCTTCAAAAACATACAGCAATAGCATGAAGTTGTTGTTTCTTTTATTATACTTTAGAAAAATGTACTGGGCTAAAAAGCCCACAAAAAGTCAGAGGAATTAGTGTCATAAGCAGCAAATTGGGTGGGTTTTATTTTAAATAGAAATCTTTTATCTTATTAAATTATCAGCTGCTATTTGGAAAGGTCTAATAAGTTGTCAGTTTTGATCCTAAGGGAGGGCCAGAAGAATCTGACCTGTAGTAGAATTTTATTCAGCTAAATTTTGCTAATTGTCTCAGTCTACTCTGTATTGACTAAAACTTTCAGTGGATGATAGAAATGGTCCATGTTCAGTAGGGTAATTCCTGATTTTCATTACTGAAAATAGAAAGACCTAGAAGGTTCATTAAGTCTGAACATGTAAGCTTTACAAGGCTAGGTAGGTGAGATGTATCTCACCATAACTGTCACAGAAGTAAAAGTGTAGGGATGAAAATGTCATGGTAAACAAGGCTGGACTTGTGGCTGAGATCTAAAAACTGAGGTACAGATAGAGTCACCTGGGGCCTTTTAAACATGCAATCTCAAGATGATGTTCCTAAAGTTTTTAAACCCCAGACTACAGCCAGTTATTATTTTTCCTAGACACTTCATTCAACTCTTTACTGAAAATGCTGTAACAACTGATGGGTTTACTGTGAACAACTGCAGACCCTTTTCCAGCTCTGCTCAAGGACATGGTCTATAAACAGAGTGGAAAGCAATGGCTAAGGAATTATTTCTTTTCCAAAATATTAGGAAAAGAAGAAGCAACAAAAAAAGTAAGTACACCAATCAGCGAATATCCAAACATCAGTTGTAGGAAAAGGTCTAGATGTCTCCAATGATGGAACATTTCAGAACTCACACAGTGAGCACAGTCTTGTCAGAAGTATGTTATTACTTGAAAGCAAGGAGCACTCAATAAATGTACTTTTGTTTTGTCACAGTGGACAGTTTCTGTAATCCCTTAACTCTTGTACTATCCATAAAGTGTTAGAAGAATAGGGAAAAAAATACAAATAAAAAGCCAGGGGGAAAAAAGTGTCATTAAAATTATTATGGAAGAAATTCTAATTTCTCTATGATTTTTTTTTCATAGTGATTTAAATGCATCACCACCTTTGTAACACTCATATTAATATTACAACTCTAACATGCAGTATTTTTCAATATACCAGCATCAATACTCATAACCTGATTCTAATTTATTGTTTTTGTTATATAGTCTCTACACACTGAAGAGATCTCTGATCTGCTTGTTCTGACAACAGAACAGAAGTGGCACATCTAAGAAACAACAATGTTAAATTATTGTTTGACTTCATGTATTATTGCCAAAGAGGGATGTTTCTTGTCTAGGAAAGTAGTAAATGAAAGTAGTCAGATTTTCATGCTATTTTAAATCTTGCTCTCATAACTTTCAGTTTATTGTATAATCCCTAAAAGTCTACTACATCTCCTTTTAGAAATAATTTTTTTGAGAAGCTTCTATTTATACATGGATCAATGCTGAAAATATGGGCATGGCAGAAGTACAAATGCAATTATGAAATTGTTTATGCTTTTATACATGCAGATGCTCAAGCTTTGCTATAAACTGGGAACAGTCAGAAGTTAATCAGACAATAACTTCTACATCTTTATTAGCAGAGCTTTTATCCTGCTTCTCAAATAACCAAACACAGATTTTAACAATTAAAGAGCAACCTCTTGTTACTCAGGTCTTCCAAGGAGACAGAATACACAATTTATAAATTGTCTATAAATATACATGGATAAATAGGTGCTTCTGCAATATCCCAACGTTTTCAAAATTCTCTTCCTTCCCTTTTCTCATTATTTAGTTGAACTTTGCTTAAGAAACCCTAAATCCACAGCCCAAATGTCAGAACACACCCCATGGTGCTTGACTCCACCTTGTACAAACTGCACAATGTAACTTGAAGTTGAGATGTTTCCACTTTGCTGTATTCTATCCTGTTTTTCAAGCCCTGTTAAATTGTTAGTTCTGAGAAGTAAAATCTTTCATACCAAATAAATCCAGTTCATGAAAACTGCACTTCATACTGGATAGAAATTACGTCACATACCTCACTGAGTAGTGTCCTCTGTTTTAAAGTCACAAATTACTCTGTTTTAAATTAAAAATTATTATAGGTACTTGTACTGTAATAAATATAAAGTGCTACATCTCCATACAACAGAAACACAATTGCATTACAACTTTTAAAAGAAGAACACAAACACTTTTTCCTTTAAAACATCATTAGGTATTTTTAGAGTAAAATCTGTTGATTTCATTAATAACATTGTCACTCAATAATAACATTGCTCATGCTAAGAACTGAGTGCCAATTCAGCAAAAAAAATATTGGCGGAATGTTAAAATTCCAAACACTCACAAATGAAATTACATATCTGTATTATTGCCTAATGCATTTTACACAGCCTTTAAAACAGATAGGAGGAAATATCTCAACCCTAGCATGGAATAAAATACCAAGTGAAAATCTCCACAAAACATAAATATTCCCCCACTTGCTACAAATTTGATTTGTAGGACTGGCAGTCAGGTACATAAAATAATAAACAGTTTGGTTAAAATAAGCAAATTGAAATAACAGAGGAAGGAAAAATGGACCCCCAAAGGCTGTTTTCCTCAACCCCAGTGCAGTCACCCATGCTTCAGAGGAGATTTATTCTTTGCCTCAGAGAGGAAACATTGGCCACCATGGCAGGGCTCACTGACTCCTTTCTGAAAGTGACTTGGAAAACTCAATTTCCACCTGAAACAGCTGCCAGCCATTAAAAGAAATATTATATTTTCCTGGTGTTATTTTTTTCTATAAACCAGGAACTAAATACAGCTGTGCTTTCATTATTCATTACTTTTTTTTCTTTATTTGGCCACGGAAAGAAATTACTGTGAACCAAAATGTGCAAATAGAATAAATATCTTCTTTTATTGTTATGGTTTGGTTGGCTTTTTCAAAATAACTTGATACAGACCAGTTGAGACACACCATTACTCACTGATAGATATCAAGCACAAACTTTTTGACACAGATTCTCTGAGAACTGAATTAGCATGTAAAAAGGAACAGCAAACTGTAGCAAGTACTAACAGTCTGTTTGTTCTTGGTATTTGAAAAGCAGTAATTGTTCATATCACTGCCACTGACCTTCACAGACCAGAGACTGTGGCAGGCAATCCTTGCCAACAGACATGGAGTGACACATTTGCATGATGCAGCCATACACTGCCTTCCTTAGAATGTTTCCATTTTTCTCTTTCCACCATTTATTCTGCTGTTCATTCTAGCAATGACCTCTCCATTTTCTCTTTCATTAGCCATTCCCAGCACCAGAAAAGGCTCTAACACTTTAAAATCTGCCTGGCCACATTTCCAAAAACACGTACAGAAGCAGTACGTATTTCTATTCAACAGAAGTAGAAATCTAAAATTCTCATATCATTGATGAAAAAAAAATGATATTGTTGCCCTTTTAAGACTTTTCTTCCCACATTTTGCATAGCTTGTCGTTTTTATAAAATTATTCTGATGGCCATGGCATTTCCTTAAGGGGCTAACACAGTAAAGTACATTTATTTCCCTATAACATAAAAAGACAAATCAAATACATATATATTACTTCTTTACCAGTGTATCTTCATACTCTTTGACAGATACATTTTTCAACTTTCCCTTAATGTCTACTTTGCTATTGTATCTATTTTCTAGCCTACACTGCTGTTTTTTGACCTCACACAGTTTGCTCTTCCATTTCATGTCAGCATTACCCTTCATATCAAGTGACTTCCAAATTACACTTTGCTGCCAATGAGTTATATTTCTGGAACATATTTTAAAATAATATTCACAATTCAAGCTAAGAAAAAGTGACAATAAATTAATATCACAGGCTACTTTGCAACATGCTGAAATGAAGCTGAGTTATTGAGTCAGAAAGTTGAATTTGACAATGCCCACATTTAACCTAGTTTACGTTTTCCTTAAGTTTATATAATCCAAGGTTTTATCATCCGCTTGAGATAGAAACGACCCCCAATTTATATAAATGATCACACAAGAGTCCCTCAAATACTCTGTAAGGGCTTCACAGCACTACTTCTAAGGCTGAAAGCATCCCTGACTACTCTCTGGACCTTACAGACACGTGTGCCAGGACCAGGTGGTTCAGGACCCACAGTGAACAGTGGAAATCACACTACAGGACATTTGCATTAATGGAAGAGGCTCAGCTATACTCCAGTGCTCCATGTTTGCCTGCAGAGAAAAACACCCCAGCTGACTTGGAATAATGCACTTGTTTGACCAAGAACTCCCAAAGGAACCAACACAAAATCTCCCACATATCACAAGCCACTTACTGAAGTCAGGGTGTCTTTTTTCCTTTTTCAACTGGTTCAAGATTTCACCACAGACCTTCCCTTGGAGTCCTACTGATCAAGAATTCTCTTTTCCCTTGGCAGTCAACATGGGAAGCAATGCAACTGCACAAGCATCACAGGTGTTTTTCCTTGATTGTCAAAAGGTAAAGCCAAGGGGCCCTGAGGGATCCCTTCCCATGGCATTTATTTCTTACAGCTCCCATCTCGGGGACCTCCAAGGCCTCCAGGTGTCTGAGGAGTGACAGATCCTGTCCTCTGGGAAATGTTCAGGAATCTCACACACACATAGCACACTGAATACACAGCACAAGGATTCAGAAAGTATTCATCCCTACGAACCCAAGATCAATATATCAACAAAATCAAATGTTGTGTATTTGTAGATACTTGAACTGGTTTCCTTCTCATTTAAAACACTGCTTCATACATGGGCTAAACTCCCCTACAAAGCAAAGGATGTCTTCTGAATGAGGTCTCACCCACTCTTGCCTCATCAAGATCTGTAAATACTCACATTTTATACCTATAGCTATTTTACTGTAACACTATACATTACATTGCAATGGAAATATTACAAAAAAGAATTATGGCATCTGTGGAAGAGTCCTCTAATTCAGACTTCTATCTGCATGAAATATAAGGTATGTTTTTTCTTCTTTTTAGCAGTTAGAAAGTTAGTTTCACCAGTGTTAGTTTGTCCTACTTCTTTGAGATAGGGTAGCATACCTGGTATTATTAATGAATAATCACTAAATTTACTTTGTCTGCTTGGACGAAAGATATTAAATAGTAATTGTAAGAGGATGCCAGTTGGTAAATTCACTAGTATACATGCAGAAACTACCAGAGAAAGCAAATAATCTTCATTTCAAAAATAATGTATGGCTTTTTAAGCAAAGAAAATCCACACTATAAAAAAAATTAATGACAAAAATGAGAAATAAATACATACATGGAAAAATTCTCCAACTCAAAGTAAAAGCTGAAAATGATTGGCAGCAAATCGGTTTCTTTAGCCTGCCCAACAAAGCTGCAAGCCAACCTAGCATTTGGCAAATGAGTACACGGAGCCTGGGGTGAGATCATAATACTTTATTAGGAGCTTCAGCTTCAGATGTGGTTATTGTTTTAATTCTCTGGAAGGCGACAGTTGGTTTGTGCAGTTATTTTAGCTCAGGGCAAAGACTGTGTTTGTCTGTTGCTCTTTATAAGTTCTGAGTTGGTAGGTTTGCTGAGGCTAATCTTTTATCAAACCATCCTAGAATTGTCTGATTTAAACTATAATCTGTTCCACTAGACTCTTTAAACACTAAGAAGATTTCATTTTAAATAGAATTTTTTTGTATAAATCCATATATTCAAAAGACAGTGTCAGTCATTACTTTGAGAGTATTTATAAATAATATAGATTTTTTTCAGTCTGTATCAAAGTCAATCAATGTTAGATATAATTGGTGGAAATCATTATTTTAAGTCAAGCATGACAGTTTTACAATTACAATATGTATTTAGTTTAAATTAATGTTGTCCCAAAAGGAAACATGAATTGTTCAAATCAGTAGTGAAGCTGGTAGCTGCTGGTATACATCTCCCAACTCAGCTAAAGCAAACACGTTTTCAAGAGGTAAAATTTATTGTTTATGCCCTTTAAGTTTCAACATAATTTTTAAATATCTGGAAAATCCCTGCTAACAGTTTTACTTATAGTGCTACTTGCTATTTATCTTCTAAAACACTCTCCTTGGAATGTTCTTGAGTTTAATTTTTCTCTAAGTATAACAAGTCTGCCACCTAGTGCTTTATGGTACCTCTAGTACACATTTTACTTGACAATGATTTTTTTACAATTTTATTGATAAAAGAGGTCATGTTCTGAGTCCCTGAAGGCATCAACATGCATGTTTTTAGTACTTAAAGAGACTTCTTTCAACAATTTTAATTCTCCTTTTTATTAAATTATAACATTGGTAACATAATAAATGTTACTAAAAAATTGGCTTTTATTAGAACTTTGACTATGACTAAGCCCAGAAAAGAAAGAAAAAAAAATTATAATAATAAGGAAAACAGGTGAGATGAACTATCAGACCATGCCAATAGGTCCAGTAAGCTTAAACTGCATTTTGACAACATAAATAAGGGTGTATTATCTTATCCTTTTGCTCTGAGACAATATTGAGCTGATATTTCTAAAAAGTCATTGGAAGTTGTCATAAATTATCTACATTTAATAATTAAACGATCTTTCTAGTTGCTACTACTATTGCAAAAAAAAAGAAGTCAAGACCAACAAAGTCTTTAGTCAAAAGACCAGATATGAAAAAGTAATTAGACTTCTTAATTTTTAGCAAGTATAAAAAATTTTTAATAAAGCAGACAAAAAAAATAAGTGCTTGAGGTTTTTTCTTATTAGTCACCACATACACTGCATAACAATATGGTTTAAAAGTTTTAAAATAAAATACAAATTTACTATATAGACATTGTATGGAGAATAGGTACACACTGGCACTTTTCTTTACTTTTCCCTTTTTGAAATCCTGGTGTGTCAGCACTAGTGGGGCTAATACAGCTCCAGGACTGGACTAGAATCCTTATGAGGCTCTACAGCCAGAAGCAAAATTTGCTTTTTTGTCCCCAGCTCCCTGCACAGACACCAGATATTATCTTGAGAGTTTTTACTGAATGTACATTTCATAGTTTCTCACCAATTTTGCACATGAAAGTATCATTCTTCATCTTTGTGAGCTGCTGACATACTGAGGGAATTGCTTATTGCTATCCTGTCTGTATTTATACCAAGGAAAGAAGCAATAGTCTTATAAGCTATAATGATTTTATGGCACAGAATTTCGAGTGGCACAGCAAAGCCATAAACCAATTATTCAGGTCAATCCAAAAAAAGTTTTTGCAAAATTTTTAGTAGATCACTTTTTTTTTTTTCTTCCTGTGGTTTACTTAAGGTAGAAAAAGAGAAGTTAATAAAATTTAGCTATTAAAAAAAAAAAAACAAAAAAAACAAACCACCAAAAAAACTATGACTACTGTTTTCCCACTTGTAATAATGTTGGTGGTTTACATATAAGCTAAACTTTGCAGTGTGCTCTCTGGCTTCCTATTTCCTCCCTGTATGTCCAGGAGACGAAGTGGAAAACTCAGAGGTGCCAGTGGAATGTGTGCACCTGATCCCTAAGGCTCCTGCAGATGGGCCCAGCACCTTCCTCCCTTGCATGTTTCATCCCAGAAGAACAGCTGAGAGTGGTGCTCAGTCACTATGTGAAGCCATCCACAAATGGCATTTCATAAAACACTAAGGTAAGAGAAAAAAGGAAGAGCTCTGGAAGGAAACACCTAGAAAACAGTTAAAATATAATTTGTACATTCTTTCAACCTTTTTATACATAGATATTAAGGGCTCATCTTTTTTAAAGGCTATAAACCCAACAAATATCTGGATCAGGGGCATATGATCAATAAATAGGTTTTAATTCCACAAAAAGCTGCAAATCGTTCAGTCCCTCCCCGGTTTAATTCTCTTTGCAAATGACCCATCCCTTGTGACCTCTTAAGTTTTGGGTTCTCTAATCCTTCTCAAAGGTCAGATTCTAATCTCTAAAAGCAGGCCTGCTCTGCAGCATGGGAAACTCTACAGTGTTACACTGGATCTACAATACATAAATATACATACATAGCTATATCTATAATGCAAAGGCCCTCAAAACTGTCTGTCCAGCCACAAGATGAACAAGAGATTAATTAAAATTGTTAATTTAAATCAATTTTATTACACTGTGACTATATTCTGGCTATACATTGCTGAGGAAATCTTCTGGAATGCCTGAAAGTTTCCCACTCCAAAGTGTGCTGCCTTGTAATTCACTATTGCTGTCTGCTTTAAAACAGCAACCAGTCTGCAGGAGCAAATAAAAAAGCTCTTCACTGTCAATGGTGGTACCCAGAAATAATCCAAAAATGCTACTAAATATTTTTTTAAAGGATAAAAGGGAATAAACACCTAAGGTATGTAAACCAATGAGCATTTTTGCAACTTCATTGTCTTAGCTAGGAATTTTCTTAGTGGACAAATAGGAAAATCTTGAGTGCTCAGCTCATGAAAATTCTAACTCTATGCAGGCAAACAATTTGATTTACACTGGCAGGACTGATTTGTTGTAAGCTTTTACGCTTCTGCATGTAGCAGTATTAGAATCAGTTGTACTTCTTGTTTGATATGTTGCATTGGAACTCAAAATAATGCACATAAGCCACACATTTTGGAAAGTTTTTGACCTTAGAAATATATTCATCTAAGAAAGGTTTATGGTAGAAAGTATCACATCCTCTCAAAACAAGTGATTGTTAGCACGCCTGTAATTCAAACCTTGCATTGTAACACATCATGAATTGTAAATTTAAACTTTCATTTTCTCTGGAACACTGGATTAACCACTTCTCCATTTATGATTTAAAGCTTTGTGTCTGTATACAACCCAAGTGAAGATCACAGAAGTGGCATTTGTCCCAGTGATTCTTCCCAATCTGTCTAAAACCATCTGGTTTTGCTGCGTGTTCCCTTGCACCCAGGAGCTCTGACTCTGACAGCAATGCATTCCTAATGCTGATGTGTGAAGAACTAATGCAGCCATTTGGATGCACACTTTGCTATCGAGGTGTCACTGCCATCCATCACGCTGGCCCAGACACCACGGAGCAAAAACAACAGCCAATACAAATGTATCATGACAAAATGTTGTATTTATGGTTTGTGTACATGCATAAGTCAGCTGCACAACCATCTCTGGCCTCCACTCAGGATTCATTTCTACGGATTGAATCAGCTTCTGATCATTCACGGCAAGATTGGCTCCCAAAGAAAGCCTAGGGATACAGAGCCTCTACCAGAAATACAGAGACAATCCAGAAGCAGACCTGTCCTCAGCTAACACAGATGTTTACATGGCCAAACAAAACAGTAACTTCTAAAATCACAAAGCTTTCTTTTGCATTAATACAGTTTTTATTTTGTGTAAGAAATCTTTGATAAGGTCTCCTCTGATATTCCTAAGCCATGGCACATTGAACACTTTCAGCTCAAAAAATCCTTCCTCTCATGAAGTTCTAAGCTGCAAATTGTTGGATGGAAAGAGAGAATTACCACTGTATGTTTGTCCATTCACTATACTCTTCCCGTGGCATTTGTGTTCAGCCACTCCTGACAGTAGGGTGCTAGAACAGATAGATCATGCAGCTGAATGCATTCTTATACATTCAGTACTTTTCTAATTTCTGTATCTATGAGGCTTGTTCTCATTCTCTTGCTCTCAAAGAAGTTGTGCTTTTTCAATAACACAATTCAGTCACAAAGAATGATATTAAAATATTTTTTAAAAAGCCATGTACATTGATTTTCACACAGTCTGGATAATGCACCACTGCATGCTCCATTACACATTTCTCACTCTATTTCTATTAAGTTTTCATAATTTAAAGCAGAAAAACTACTGTTGTCTAGTGCTGCCATGTTTGGAATTGCCATATGAGAATGAAATCTGATGTTTAAAGCACTTTTCCTCTGATCTCTAGGATTTGATGGCTTTCCTGCTCTCTCTTGTTTATACTTTTGGCATACTATCTGTGTTTAGATAAAGTTCCTGCAATGTTTCAGCATGTTACCTCCTACATAAATTTCATTATTTTCAATCATGCTAGACCCATCCATAATCTTCCTGTGTTTTTACCTGTGCTCAGATCACTTCTTCAACCACAACACAATCCATGTACAGAATTAAAATTCTGTTTACTCTCCTACATCATTATGAAAGGAAACAAATAATGAAGAGACTAAAACAACCTGTGCCCTCCCCATGGTAAACTCAGTTTTCCTTTACCCTCTTAATCAGTCCACTGATATCAATACCTGCACCAACACCAGCCTGCTCCCCCTTCCTAGGCTTGAGGATGGCAATGACAGGCAAGAGGGAGCAGAGGACTAGGCAAGGACTAGGCAAGATGGGCAGAGAGCTGGAGGAGATGAAACCAGCTGAGATTCTACAGGGCAGTGAATATTCACAGTATCCCAAGCTGCAGAAAGTTCCTCTAAGGCAACAAACATTCCACAATCCACATCCTGCTGCTAAAGAGAAAGCCAGGCCATCCAGTATCACAAGTTATCTAGACACTTGGGATTAAATCCTGAAGTTTTGCTCAGAAAAGCATTCCAATTTAGCATAGTATTTCCACAAGTGAAAAAAGGGCAAAATTTAAATACTTAAAACTGGTCATTTTGAAGATAGCTAAACTCAAGCATGTGACTAAAAGTTTTCCTGAAGAAGATCCTAACTATACAGCAAATTGCCTATTAAATGTCAAATTATTATCTGCATTCACTGATTTTGATTCTAAGTAATAGAAACAGATGTGCCTAGCATTTTAATTTCTCACAATCTTATGCTGCTCATAAATACATACAATTTATTTTTCTCTCCTCTTGAGCAATAATATTCATGTGTTGTAAGAATACACTTCAAGGAAAAGTAAAATGACATTTTAAGGATCTAAAGAGAAAGTTTCTTAATGAGGAGTGAAATAAAGCACAGAAAAATACCATCCAAATGCCCAACTTGTATAAAATTGAAACATAGTATGGCCATATTTTAGAATATAGATAACAAATTAGAGAATCTCTTCATGATGTATGTATATATATATACTTTTTAAATACATGATTTAGCAGGAAATGGACTGTGCTGATAAGAAACTGTCATTGAAATCTTAGGCCAGTAAGTTATCCACAAATTAACGGATTATTTCCCATTATGATGCACCATCCAGCAAATGCAGAATTCCATTATTACTTACTAGTGCAGTCTCCCTATTACTACAACAAATTAACTTTGAGAATTGTTTATATGGGATACTTTAAATGGCTGGAAGTATTAAAAGAAAATTTATCATTTCAAAACAACAAGATCTTTAAAATAGTTTGAAATCTGACAGAAGACAAATAACAGTAGTGAGTTAAAGGTGAAAGGGCATCTTGAATATAGTACAATTTGTCTCCAACATGATTTATAGACCCAGCCTGAAACATGATAGCAAAAAAATAAGGTTTTTTCATGGAGGTGCCTGAGGTCTACAAATCTCATTACTGTCATTTCTTTTCAATCTCTTAAATTTAATAACATTTATTTTTAAAGGACAAAACAAACGTTGACACACATACCCTAAATAGCCTATATATAATTGTGTTCAAAGTATGAACTTCTCATGTACTCACTCTAAACCTAAAAAATTGTTTATTTAATTATTATATAGATACAAAACATTATTCTTCTAAATTCTGATATTTATCTTTTAAAGTAAGACACTTTTATTAGGCAAAAAACAAACAAATGGAATTGAATTTATTGATCAAAAGTATCTTAAAGACACAGTTTTCAGGAATATTTTCAACTTGGTCTGCAACATTTAAAATTTATATTCCAGCTTAAAGTATTACATTCAAACTCATGCTGTCTGAGAGAAAAAAAATTTAAAAACCCACACCAATGTTTTTTAATAGCTGGCAGGAAGAATAAATGTTTTAGGCCTAGAGAAATGTCAACATCTGTAATATAATATGTAATTTACTATTTTGTTCTGTAAAACACACCTTGCAGATGCAAACCATTTACGGTAAGAAAGACAGATTAGCAAAGAAAATAAACATTCCTTTATTAGGTAAATGATGCCTTAAAGAGACTCTAAAATAAAGTTGTTGTGTATGTTGTAAAATAAAATGCTAAGAAACAAGGCCAAAAATCAGAAGAGAGGTTATAAGTATGTTCAGACATCTGTCTTTATGTATAAATTTAAGTTTGAAGTAGGGATGATGTTAGAAACAACAGACAAATGGATCCAATTGTCTGATACTGAGCAGGTACATGCAAAAGTCAAAAAAGTTAAAATGTGTTCTCCAACATCCCATCTGTTTTTATGATGATTAAAATTACTATTGAACTTGATATTGGCATAGTAAAATTGGCACAGCTCACTAAGGGATTTCTGCACATGGGTAATAACCATTCTCATCCCTTCAGGCCCTTCACTAAGACTATCAAAACTGCAATGCTTCAGACTGAATTTGCCAGAGGCACCTTTTCTACGACATTAAGAACATGGAGACAACTCACAGCCTCCTTTTATGATCCTGTGGAGAGCAGCTGTGTCTCATGTCCCTAGGAGGCAAACTGGCTAAACCACTCAGAACATCCCAGGGAATAGTGCTGTTTACACTGTTTGCATTTCTCCACCACAAATTCTGTCTTTAAAGCATTGACAAAAAGGAATTACAATTCCTTTAATTCACATATGATGAGATACAGAGAATAACCCCATGGCTTGGTCAGTCCCTCTAAGCTAGATGTAAGGAATCAACTTTTAGTAGACTTTGATTTGTGTTCTTGTGGACAAAGTAAGAGAAGACCAGTAGGGTATTTTTATTTTTCAGTCAAAATATCAATGTGCTCAATTTTGGAAAATCTCCAGGAACTTATTTTGTTTTTCCAAGGAAATGAAATTATCATATAATATGTAATCAACATTTCAGTATGTAACATTAAAAATACAAGTACTCACAGTAGCATGTTCCCCTAAGTGGATTTCCAAGATACCTATTTTCAGAGTCACAGCTGCAGGGGGAAAAAAAGACAAAACCAAACATTCCCATTAAACACAGCACAGCTTTAATAAAAATGCAGCTAGAATATTTATTCAAACAGCATGACTTTCAGTACTACCAACACAAATACATACAAATAAGAAGTATTTAATATAGTTCTTAATGAGGGTGTGCTACTATTTGGAGGCAGCTCTTTGTCATAAAAGAAAGCCAGAGTGACCAGGCTCTTGAATGAAAATGAAATTCAGTCACCTGCCTGAAGTCAGTGCCTGCTGTAGGACTCAGGGCAGGAATTCTGGGCTCTCTGCACTCTAATGAGCAAAGGAGAGCCAGGCAGCCACCCCAAGCACTGGGTCTCCTTATCCCTGTCTCCCCAGTCACAGCTGATTCCCTCCCTGGTTTTGATCTGGCACAGCAGGACAGCAGCATCTCAGCTACTTCACTTCCATGAACTCCAGGCAATTGCTCCTCTTCACTGACCAGCCAGGGCACCAGGTGAAATTCAAACTGAGTATGATGTACTGATGCTGCTGACAAGACATGTACATGATAAGGGCTGGAGAAATAGCTTTCTTATTGAATAAGATAAGATATATAGCTATTTTCAGAGACATGAAATATCCTACAGAAATTCAGTTCAAATTCAGTTATATAACATTACTCTAAAAATGCCAAATATCTTAATAGAAAATGATTAATCTCCTTTAAGTTTCCTTGGCTATTTCATGGAAGTCTCCAGCAAGATTACAGTTTTCTCTTAAATATACAGAAAGATTCACAAAACAAAGAGAAAGCTAATCACTGCCTATTAAATTTCATACAAATATTTTCCCAGTGGTAATCTGAATCATTTAATATCTTGGACTAACTTTTCATTACTTTATTCCAACAAACTTAATTTTGAAGAAGATATTTTTGCTGTTATTTTATTTGTGATTGATATTCAAAATACATTCTAACTTGGATGTATATCATTTAACAAGTTTCAGACTTTAAAATATTTTGATGTTTGTATTTCTGCTGTTTTCCTCAATAGTTTCTAACTGGTAATTCCTAAAATGCTTATTTTTATTAAAAAATAAGCAGAGAATCTTGACCCTTTGTTACAATACAATAAAGAAAATTATCAGTAGTAGCAATAAGATCAAAAAGTAAAAAAAAAAGATGTTTTGGACTCTGCCCTTGCGCACTCCTGATCCCACGTTAGCATGAGAACTCTGCAGGGTCAACTATACAGAAATTCAACACTTTTTTAATATAATAAATTTAATAATTAATCTTCAAGAAAACAAACCTCTCTACGCTTCAAGTCTAACTGCAGAACACAATTTGTGGTCTTGTTCACAAAGACACTCTCACCCTACAGCCCTTTTTACTGAACTTAGAATTTAGAAGAGTGAATTAGGAATGTAGAAGAGGGTGTGATCCTGAAGTAACTCTCTTGCAAGCACTTGGAAAGGCGAAAATCTCGCAAGTAGTAACATTGGTCTGCCTGAAATAGTTTTTTGCTAATCACAAACATTCTACAAAGACCAGCTTGCTACTGAAACAATAAAAAACATATTCATGTCTAAAAGGGCCTTTAGGTTTGTAATTCTGAAAGAGAGCTAAGGGAAAAGGGACCATTTTTAAATCAAGGGTTTAAAAGAATTCACTTTTCTTTATGTAAGATTGCCACATAAATGAGACAGTGTATCATGTAGCAAATGATAATAACATTGTAAGAGGACTATTTTTCCTCTTGAATTGTTTCAAATGCAAAGTAGATTAAATATAGGCAGTATTTACAATATGCTGGGGGTTTATACCTGAAGGAAGAAAAAACCAGAACTCTGTATTTAGAGTCTGAGGATGAAGGCAAGAAACTTCTCCTGCTGCTCAGTGCTAATGGCACTGACCTGTGTATGACATGGAAGAGCAATATCCAACTCCCAACAACAATAACTTTTCCATGGGGAGAAAATAAACAAATTCCTCTCTGAATTCTTGCCCAGTCAAAGCTCTCACCTGTGGTGCTTTGACCCTAAGAATAAAGGCTTGGGTTTGTTTAGGGTTTTTTTTAATCTTTAAAATCTTAATGAAAAAAGACAGCTGTTTCCATACAGCTTCCCTTCTCCATTCAACTGCCCTTCTAATCAGATGCAACCATCTCCTGTGGATCAATAAGTGCCAGAACCCAGGGATTTCCAGCATTGCATATACCTTCCTTGCATTTTTATTTCTATTTATATCACAGAAAAAACCCAAACACGAATAAATGAAATAAAAATACCTGTAAACTCCATCTAACACAAGACAGGCTTCACAACTTACAAGAATATACAAAGGAATGGTTAACACAAAAATTACTGGTTTCTAAATATGTTGCAACATACAAGTATTCATAAGTATTCATTCAAATCCAAATAATTACCAATTCCCTGACTATTACAGAAGTGACCTTCAAGTATCTTGAAAACAAAAAGGCAATTTTTACAGCTGTTTACAGCTGTAAAATTAAAAATTTTTAAAATTTTTTACAGCATTTTTACAGCTGTTTCAGTTGTTTCAGCATCATGTGCTATGGAATGATAAAATATGCACAATAAAAAAAACAGTGAATTACACCACAGCAAAGCATTTTGATGTATTATCACAGATATTATGCTCTCTGTGTTGGGAGCCTCATGGAAGTACTGAAGGAGGGGATGATTTTGGGCAGGAGAGAGCCCTGGTGGGTGCTATCCCAGAGAAGCTCCCAGCCTGTCAGGAGCAGACACACAGCTCTGCCTGGGCACAGGATAAAAGGCACCACGGGATGTGAGGGAGGAGGAACATCTCCATGGACAGCACCTGTACAGCACAGAGGGAAAATCAATGTTCATCCAGTGCTGCAGGCACACAGGAACCCCAGGAACTGAAGGGGCATGAGATTTACCTGTTATCTGTGTTCTTTTTATGCCCTCTCATGAAAACAGCTGGTTTATTACACCATTTGTAGCCAGGCCTTTCATGCAGAACACTTCCATAATGTATATCAGGAATAACATGAGGTGGAGTTTTTACTAGTTAGGGAAACCTGTTTTAATTTAAATGGAAGATACCACTTAAACACTTGGTTTTCAGAGGAGGGAAAAAATGAAACTAATAGGATTAAGAATATATCTGAAATTATTCACACGAGCATGTACATTGGGTTTAGATTAAATTTAGTTTTGTCTTTTAATCCTCTCCTATTTTATTAGCATACATATTGCTCTGCATTAGTCACTGATTATGGTTCCAATTACAAAATTTCCTATTCGCTGAATTGTTTCCTTATGAGCTTTACTCATTGTAGTAATTTTTGTACCTTTTCCAAAAGCCAGCACACATTGGACCATATGTGAAGCATAATATATGCCTCATATCTGAGAAATGGGAGCTACACTCATTATTTTATGTGCCATAGGGCCATGATCATTTGCTTTAAGTGGTCATAATGAATGAGCAGTTCCACTCTGGCAGGACTCCAAAGACACAGCTCCCATTTACAAGGACAAATGGAGGAAGGCTCCTATTAGATTATGCACAAGTTCTATGGTTTGTTCCAATACAAAAGTATTCAATTCATCAAGCTCACTGACCTTTGGATGGCCTGCTATTAGCACTTATTTCCCAACTTCTCCCTCAATTATCCTTTCAAAACTGAAACACTTTCTTTCACTTTCTTTTATCTCCCTGGATTTTCTGGAAGTTCAAAATAGAAGTTATTGACAAATGCATTTAAAAAGTAATTGTTCTCATGTTTCTGACCAAGATAATGTCTCGCTTTCTCTTTAAATACAACAAATGTATGTAAATGAGTACATGTTTACAGTAAGAATGCCAGATTGGGGTGGGGGGGGTTAGTGAATGAAAGGCTTCTTTGTAAGACAGAGTTTACAAACAACCTTTTGCTGAAGCTTAACAACGTGTATATTCTTGTGCTCTGTACCTTGCAGGCTTAAGAAAGCAAAGGAACTGACAGCAGGGGAATATATACATATATACTTATATGCTTAATTTTATTGTTCTTACTGGTATGGCCCTTAAGGAAGGGCAAAACCTTCAAGCTTCTCACCTGAGGAAAACTATCAATATAACACCAACCTTGATCAATAGCTTTCTAGACAAGGGATTTGATCATGTGGGAACCTTCCTAAAACAGTTAATTTAACCTTTCATGGTGAAGGCAGAAGTTTCTGCAGTTCTGCTGCTGCCACTAATTGTTAAATCTTTCCTTTCAATTAAAAGTGAAGCAAAATAAGAGGAACAGGGGAAAACAAACCTAAGTACATACTTTCCTTTAGCTGATTTTGGGTTTAATACCAAATTCTCAGGGAAGGCCACCCCATTAGACAATATTATTTTATTCAACTGGTTCCTTGCTGACACAATTTTATCTAGTTCTGGCCCAGACCAAGGCTTGTCAACTATACAGTTACAGCATATTATATAATATAGATATTTATGACCTTTACCTCATATTTTGTCCTTGCAAATTAACAGACCACTTCCACAGTGTCTGGGGAAGACCTGTCACCTGGCTGATCTATAGTTGGTCATAAACAGGTTTGGGATTTTGCCCAGGTTCCCAGCACTGTGTCTACAAGAGGCTCACGATAAATTAAGACAAACTGCTTTAGCAGAATATTCCTAGTCCCAGACTAATTACTTGCCCCAGCTTTTGATTGAGTCAGAACAGCTTCCAGGACTACAGCTCACCTCTGTCCTAGCCTTTACTCCTCATGCTGTCCCCTTTCTACCCAGTGGTCTTACTGCTGCTGTCCTCCAGCACTGATCTGCTTCTGATCCCTTTGCCCCAGTTCCTAATCTTGCCCAGCTGGCTCTTGGTTTTATTCTACTTTCCTGGTTCCACAGTGGCATGATGCTATGGGGGTTTTGAATAGTGAAATACAATTTACATAACAAAAACCTGGTTATTTGGACACCTTGCAACTGAAGTTCAAACAATGTTTGCAAGGCTGAACCTAAGACTTCTCTAGTCCCATGGTAAGCCCTGTGGCATTATAAGTGGATACGAAGAATTACTCCATACTATTATATATTACTACATCCTCAGCATTGAAAGTATCTCCATGCTGTTGACTGCAGCTTTTGCAGGTAATTATGAGGCAGTTGATGAACATTTAGCTCAGATTCACACACAGCTTTTTATGCTGCCTGTTGGTTATCTCTTCTTGAAAGTCATCCTACTCTTACAGTACATTTCCAGCAATGAGAAAATAAGCTGAGGAATGTGCTTAACTACAGTCAATAGATGTAACTGGCTGTAATTCATAACATTTTGGAAGTGATGCCACAGAAACGGCTGATTTTCAGCCCAAGAGTGGTAACTCGTGGGTGAAAGCAATAACCCAAGAACAGCCGAGGTTGAAACTGGTCCAGAGCAGTGAGTGACTGATACCTGAAAGCCCAAATCACACTTAGATGTGTACAAGACTTAGGTGTTGATTGAGGCCTGCCTGGCATCCATACCTTTGACACAGAAACGCCCAAGAACAACCACATCTTCTGACCATCCACATGGTCAGCAGCAAGGAAAGTGAGGAACCTCACAACCAGCACCTACAATACCAGCACCCAGTGTCATGTTTTGGGATTTCAAGCATGTTTAAAAGATTCAGAAACAGCATCATCCTTCTACAGAAGTGCTGAGATTTAGGTGCAATAGTTGAGCTCAGATGACATATTTAATGAAAAAAGAGGTATTGTAAGCAATGTTAACGACAGCTTTGTGATTTTCAGAGAATAGGCTTATTTGGTAATTATTATTGTGTTTTTCATTCTGCAATATAACCTTTATTTTGCTGAAGTAAAATATGTGAAGTACACAAACTTCTAATCCATAAATGCAAATTTATCCCTCTTACAGATAAAGGTCTGCTTCTTGATTGCATTGACATTGTACTCTGTACTACATTGTCCCAAAGCTATCCATTAATGCTGCAGTATATATATTCAGATAGACAGACCTAACAGATCTTTGGTTCTAATGTAAAAATTGGACACTTTCACTTCTCACACTGCCAAGATCCTTCCAGTCATGAGTAACTTCAGATATAAAGAATTATCAGCCTACCTCTTAAGATAATGATAACCTAAAAGGGTAAAAGGTACCGGGATTTATGTTTCCAGTTAGAACTTTTTAATAATGTGGGGAAATGATTTATTTGGTTTTTTTTTCTTGTAAGTGCATATAACAATGCCTTGAGAAAATGTTTTTTTCTGCAGATCAATTTGTCTCCTCTTCACATAATTCATGAAAAAGGCCTAGCCCATTTTTTTTTTAATCTAGGCTGATCTCACCAAAAGAAAAAAGTAAAACATTCTAATGTCATAAGAAAGTTTTCCATTTCCAGACCACTCATGCTATTCAAATCCTTCTTCCCTGCAAGATCAAGAATAATTAATATTATAGAGTTCTTATATACTCTTTGAAGTAATAATATTTCAAATCACAAAATCCATTGCACTCCAGGACAAAATAAGCTTTCAATGAGGTGTCACTTATCATATAACTATATAATTAAGAGAAAATAAAGGTTAATATGTAAAATAAGAGTTTTCTAATAAAGTCTGGATTCTATTTAGTTCTTCTATACAAGAATACAGTGACCTACAGCCCTAATTGGAATAGCTGGATAACTCCCTGTTAATCCTAATGAATAAGGCACTAAATGGATTTTATATGCAAATTATTTGATGCTGCTTACTCTGAACAAGAAAAATCTCATGTCCATGGCCTTATCTTTTACCTCTGGCACTCCTTTCTCTACAAATGGCCACAGTTTTGGCAGTGATGCACAAACTTGAATATATGCAAAAAGGTGAACTTGGAAAAGCAGAGTTTCCTCTTATCAGTCACTGTTCTTTCAAAGTCAGGGAAGAGAAATACCCACATTTCTTCACTCACATTTTGACCTACATCAGACACATCAACCAGCCCTTAGAAAGTAAATGTTAGAATATCCCATAACTCAAAATAAGAGGCTCTGTTTACACTGAACTGAACCAAAACTCTGAGAAATATTAGCATGGGTTTCTCAACTACTTCTTTCCTTTTAGAGGGAAGAATTAGATAAGAAGCAGAGGCAAAATAACTGTGAAAACTTATTACTGCTTAAACTGAAATGCAGCTCCTCCTAAATGTTTAGTTTTCAAAAACCAGTGAACAGTTCACAAAAGTCACATATGTTTAATCCTTACAGAAGATAAATATTGATGAAATGTGTTAAATGTTAACTTAATATCAACAATAGAATATTCATAGAATCATAGAATGGTTTGGAAGGGATCTTAAAGACCATATGAAATAAATATATGCAAGTCACTGTGCCCAGATATGTATAAATTTATGCAAGGAACACGTTGCCCAGAGAGACTGGGGAGTTTCCCTCACTGGAGATATTCCAGAACCATCTGGACACAATCCTGTCCACGTGCTCTGGGATGGCTCCATTCTGTGATTCTGTGATCAGCAATTCACTGCCTGTTCTGGCACTTTCCAACAGTGTTTGTGTATTGATCTTGTTTAGAAACCATTTCTCAAAAAGAGCAGGAGAGGCAGCATGTCAGAACATTAAATATTTTAACAGGCCCTGCCAGTCAGAGTAAATGCATCGTAAATGGCTTCATCAAGTAGACCACATGAAAAAGAAATAAGTATACACACACTACATCCCAAGTGGTTTACTGCATTTTCATTAGTCATTACTGAATTGTAAAATTTCACTACTACTAAGTGTGTTTGTAGTAAGTATATTTAACTATTAAACAGTTTCTAGCTTGTTTTTTTAAAATGTGCATTATAGCATCACTCTTTTATTATTGTTGAATTTAATCTATGGTTTATAATATGACTATTTTATTACTGTTGAATTTAATCTATGGTCAGTCTCTGAGGGAAATTATTGCAAAGAACTACCCAGTTACATTCTCAATGCAGAAAGTTCAATGCTGTGGTATTTCAGAGTGCTATGGAGTTCTCATCTGTTTGCATTTGATCTTCCTTGCATTCATTTCACTTTGTTTTCAAGATTCTGGGATGAGTTTTGTTTGTTTGCTTTTGTTGTGCTGGCGATTTTTAACAAAATCACTATTTATATAAGACTATAATTTCAAGGCAATTTAAGGAAAAGGCAATTTGAGAAATATGTATTTCAGGATGCCATACAGACACTATAATTTCCAGAAAATGGTACAAAGACAGGCAAGTTACTTTTTGTCTTTCTACTTCAAATTATGTATGGTAACTTTGGTCATTTTCTTGTCATTTAAGACTACAATTTAAGACACAATATGGCAATTAATATTTCCAAAAATATGGGAAATTCTGAGTAAGCCAAGATAAAAATGACAATTCAGAAGCAAAGTATATCACACATTTTGGAGTGGACATTGCAGCTCAGTGATGGCCAAATGCTGCTTATACGTGGATGTTCAAGAATACTAAATGCAAAATAAAGACAAAGGTATGAATAAATTAGAGTGTCATGGCTTTTTCTAGCCAGCTATACAGTATTAGGGAATTTTAGAAAACAGTCATATTATCTGAATTATTGCTCTACTTGCAACAACTTCTACAGTGCTAATGACAAGTTATAATATAAACATGATGCATAAACACCACAGATGGTTATGTATCATATATACTGCAATTGGCAAGCTGTCATCCTTACCCTTAGGAAGCCAAAACTCTAGCCATTACATTTTCAAGTAACTTTCATTATTCCTGGATGACCTACATGTTTCTGATGAGATATTCAGAACTATACATCCCCTACGTGTTTCCTATGGCATCAATAGAAATTCCCAGAGAATCATTAGAAAGCAAACATGGAGGCATCACAGTTTCCAGACTTGCAGCTTCCTTCTTGACCTGCAGGTCTTTAATACCATATTTTTGTCCAACAGATCATTCCAATATCTATACATCTATCCAGTATGTTGTGCTAGTAAGTTCTCCTCCTGCCTAAAAGAACTTTCTTTACCCCACCCCTGCATAGCAGTCTATCAAATCCATGTGATATTGCCTACCATCGTTCCATTATGGGCATATCCAGCCTTTTTTAAAAGTCCTTTTTAATATCTAGGCTATCAATCCCATCTAACCTGCAGCATCTTTTATTTGACTTTATTAAAAAGAGATATCAATCCAAGAGATAGAGAAATATCTATTAAGAATAGAACACAGAAAAATGCCTGGGTAGCTGGAGAAAGGATCAAGTCAGATACACACATCTGCTTTTCCCTGGCCTCTTGCCTATGAAGAGCCCAAATCCCTATTAGCCCATTACAGCACATAACCTCATGAATTTCCTGGAGCAGAGATGACACCGATACTTCTTTATGAAGTGCCAAAGAAGTGTAAATAAGTGCTTCTGTCTGTGGTGCAGCAACAATACTGAAGCTGTCAACACTTCTACTCTTGGCCGGCTTGGCTCGAAAAGTTGCTGAACGCTTAAGAAAAAAACTTAAAAGGAATAGCTGTAAAAGGAAAAAAGTTGACCAAAATGAGACTATAGCCTCATGGCATGGGACTGTGAAGTATTTCATAACAGGGGTTTGGCTCTGTCAGCCCTGACCCATTCAGACTATGTTTATATGGGCTTTGATGGGCAGGCTGCACAGGACTGCCATTGAAAGCAGAGCTTGCTCCTGTGTGAGTACAGCACTGAACAGAGTCTTTAAGTAATCCCAAAGACTTCCCAAAGGGCAATTCATAGAATACTGCAGTTTTCAAATGTACAAAATCTTATCCTAAACGAAGTCAGAAGGAGAAAAGAAAATAAATTTTTTAGCTACTGTAAGAGTTCTGCTGATACTGCTCACAATGGAGGACAGAAATCTGGCATTCCAGCTGAGAGTGACTGGGAAATCAAACTCCAACACTCCTCTAAAAGCTATTTTATCATTTCATCCAGGTACCTCAAAGACTCAGTCCCTAATTAAAGAGGCCA
Source organism: Urocynchramus pylzowi (assembly GCA_013397555.1). Classification (NCBI taxonomy): domain Eukaryota; kingdom Metazoa; phylum Chordata; class Aves; order Passeriformes; family Fringillidae; genus Urocynchramus; species Urocynchramus pylzowi. The sequence goes on from VZRH01001705.1 coordinate 875,258, forward strand.
TAAGACAGCAGCTTTAGTGGGATTTCTAATCAGTAATCAATCTACTGTATTTTGTAAGCATCACACTTGATGCTTGAACTAGTTATTGCTAGAATTACCTCAGACATATGTATTACACTGGGTGCAATCAGTTTCCTTAGAGGAAAAAATGTTCTTTTTTTGCTTTATGGGCTATAACAAGGGTGAAAAACCTACTGAATTAGTTTTGTAATTAACATGCTTTGAAGCACAATTTAGCACCTTTCTGTATGTATTCTGAGGAGACCAAGACATGTCTTTTCAATTTTTAAAACATTGCAGTGCAAAATACGTAGGTATTAAAAAAATATTTCTGTCACTGAAAAATTAAATGGAATAATAAAAACCAGGCAATCTGCCAGAACACAGTCCTAAAAAACCCCATCTCATCACCTAAAATATGAAAAACTATATCCAAAGGACCATGCAAAAAACCAGACACTCTTACAGTTGAAAAACTTGAGAGTTGACTATCTACTACTTTTTAACTCAATACACTAATAAAAATAACAGTTTTTGCTAGTCCCTTAGATAGTCTTAGGATCAAAGACTAACTAGTAAAGTGGCCAACTACTTTCTAATCACTCTGTGACAACGAAGAAAAAAGTGCTTAGAAAGAAAAGAAAACTGAATGCTTTACGGCATGCCCAGGACTGATGAACGGGTAAGATAAAGGGGAAAAAAACCCAAAAAACTATTACAAAGTCATGAAATTTACTAAACCAAGACCTTTTTTGACATCAGAGAGAAATAAAGAGAATGCAAGAGGCATAAAAAAATCCTGTTTATTAATCCAAACCTACAGTAGAGGTGGGATATTACTGATGCAGAGATTATGTGGGAACAGTTACGGCATAATCCCTTCACAAGTCTCTATTTCAACAGCCTTGAGCATTTCTATTTTCTATCCATCATTTTTGACTGTCTGTTGGTTTGCTTCTTAACTCAAGCCTGCATAGGATAATAGGCTACAATTACATTAACCGCCTTTCATCTCAGTTTGAATTAAATTTGTTTTGCGTGCCAGCAAGAAAATCTGTCCCCAGTCATTTTGCTAAAGTCAAAGAATAATAAACTCCCTCAGTCCAATAATTTAGCCAATGGTTTTATATATGAAATATTTTTTAACTGATATTATCAAAATCAGTATTTAAGAGGAAAGATTCAGTTACAATATTTGTCAGTTATATGTATATATTTTGCATTCTAGAGAGTGATTTTTAAAATATTTAAAACACAATCCTTTCCTTGGTTGTTTTCACATTCTTAAGGTCTTTTTTCTCACTTGTTTTCTGACTAAGTTTCTAAGTTATACAGAAGTTATGCTATAATCTGCAACATTAACCATAACTTAGAAATGCAAAATATTTTAATGTCAATTGAAAAAAATGGATTCTGGTGACTGAAATGGTCCATCATGTGAGAAAAGCAAAGTACTTGTTACATTTTCCATAAATAAGAAAAAGAAATCAACTGAGAGTACAGTGGAGTGTTGCACTCTGAGGTGAATCCACTTTTGGGACTATCATAGTGGAAAAAAAAATCCAACTAATTTACTCTCTGATCATTCTAAGTTTCTCTTCTGGATTTTTGTTTTTAAAGAAAATATAACTGGGATGACCCTCTGATTTCAAAGTTCTACATTAGGAGGGACTTTAGAGCAGTGTTTTGAGCACCACATAAGTTTTGAAATCACAGAATATTTTATAAGCTATCTTGAATTCGTTGATTCATAATATTCACATTATTAGCAAGAATGAGCACACATTCAAAAGGCAAAATATTAAATTGACAAACATCTCATAAGAAAAAGACAAGAACTATAGTGAAATGTCCTGTTTTAAAAACAATATGTGCACCATCTGACCTCCTGCCATACACAAGAAATTTTTGATAATCAGGTTTGAATTCTAGAATCAGGAAACACAATTTTCTGTAAGGAATATTCATGAATTTTAGCTATGACTGCTAAATCTGCAGAAAACAATGTTCATACAAAGTGTTACCTGGCAGTTTTTATTACAGTGTGATAACAGAATGTATGACAATTTACTATATTATGAGCATGCAGAATATCAAATATTATACACTATTTAGAAACACAGAAAGCTGGATATATCTGGAATAAAGGTCAATAAATCCCCTATGAAGGAAGAAGGTGTATTAGAATATTCCTTGGGTTGTACTATTGAATGCTTCTTTTCCATTTCTAGGCCTGTATATAACTGGAATAATTCAATTAGAACTTCTACCATGTTTATAAAAACACTACATTAGTCACCATCTCTTTCATTCCTTCTTTTCCCTAGGAAGGAAGTACTGTTGGCTGAGTATTCATTGTAGTTTATTTTAAGGACAGTACTTAAATGACACCTGTTGCAGATAATTTTCTTTGATACAAACATAATTAAAACAAAACACAAGAGATTCTTAGGCTGAGGAAATTGTCAAAGGCTGAGGACATATAGGGAGTATGCATGGGTTCAAATATTTCAATTAAAAGAATCAGCTTCCTCTGGCATAACAACTAAGTCTAAAACCAGCCTGTAAGGTATCAGAACTTTAACCACATAGAAATATTCTAAGAACATTGAGCAGACAATGAAAAACAAGTCAATGCAACTATACAAAACAGCACAGACAAAGCTCAAATCAAAGCTTCTGAAGGGCAAATACCCAACCACTTATTGAGTCACATATTTACCTATTTTCCAAAAATGTAAGAGCAAAATCAATAAAATAATGGTACAGGAAAGGTTTCATGAAAGCAATGACAAAAAGAAAAGAGAATTAAGAAAAAGAAAACATCCCGAAGTTTTTTTTCTACCCTAAAAACAGGGTGGAAAATGTATTTAATTTTATACACATCAGGATGGTATAAATAAAACAGAAAATAAAATACGAAAAAAACCTACAGTAAAATTCAACAAAAAATACTTTTTCTTTAAAAAAAATCTTTTGCAAATAAAGGGTTTACATAATTCCCACTTATGAATCTCATAGTTATTTAACTTACACAGGGTTGGCACTGAACAGCAGTGGAGCTGTTCATCTATTTAGATGTGTTATTACTTCTTTTATCCATAACTATAGAGGAGGCAATTCTTCTGTTCAACATGAAGCATTGAGTTATATATTTCCATTTCTTAAAATCACCATTTGTCACCTTCAACTTAACCTTTCCTCATAAAAAAACCCCTTTATTTACCAAGTACAGAAAACACCTAAAAACATAATGAAGGAAAATGAATGAATGAAGCAAAGTATTAGGAGTGAAAAAAAAACTTTGTGGACTTGTTTTGTGAAACTCTTGCCTCTATTCCATAGTGACATTTTACAATTAGCCTCCAAGAGCAGGGGAAACAAAAGTAAACCATATGTTCCCAATTCTCACCAAACAAAGGGAATATCCCCTCTTAAACCTAAGCAACAAGGTGTTATCATGTTTTAAAATATTTATCTGAATCAGGGTCCAAATCTGTGATTAAATCAAGACTCTACGTAAGAGAGGATAAAATGACCTAAAGGAGAACAAGATTAGATTTTGTAGCAGCTGTTAGAAAGTAATTGCTGCTCTTATCTCCTTACGGATCTTGTAAGAACTCATTTCCAGGACAAATATTTTTTTTTTTAAGTCTTCTTTATGAAATCTGATTTATTAAATCTCTTTCAGCCTGAATGTTCCTTTACCCTTTAATTCTTATCACTTCTCTGTGAGCAGCCCAAAATCTTTTTTTCCAGGACAATGAGCCCTTTTTGACACATTCTGTATGTCGGTTTGCCAATCTTGCTGCTCTCACTTTGGCCTCCTGCTGTAATCCAGTATTCCTAAATTTATCTTTGCTCTGTGCAACACTGAGAAAAAAAAGTGTTGTGGCAGATCAAATTTTCAAATGTGATTATAAGTTTGCTTTGATTCAAAATCAGATTCCTGACACTATTTTAAACAGCTTTCCTAGCTAAGTTTTTACTCAGCCTTCTAGTACTTTGTTCTCTTCTTAAATTGCTGAAAAATTCCTTTTTTGTGATATAGCAATAATAGATAGAGATGGAGAACTAAATATTTAAGTCAATCCTTCTGAAGTGATAATCTAAGCCACTCAGGCTCCACTGTTGAAGTTTAGCATATCATCAGGTTCTTGGATTGATTTATGGCCTTGTAATCAAGCTCCCCAGCCCCATTATCTAGTCAACTGATAAATACCACTTATTTTTCAATACATCCACAAGAAAAAAAAATAGAAAGCTCAAAGCATGCAAAGGTTGTGCAGCTTATTTTATATTTTATACTTTCTAGTGGTGATTATTCAGTACAGAAGAAAATAGTGGGAGCATTTCTAATATTAAGACATTATTATCTTTCAGCTGGTGAATACAGACAGAATTGTTCCTATGTTCTTTCTTCTTGCCCTATCAGTTATCATTCCCTGAAAATACCTTGCATGTGATGGAGAATTTACTTTTTGTATCAAAGTTTGTGAGTTTACTTTATAAGAGATAAAATATTACATATACTTTTCAGTAATGTTTACTGTAACTTGCTGTCTTTTCAAGTTTTCATTATTTCATGTCATTCACATGATAATGCAGGCTAGGAATGAAGGCAAAGAAAAAAAGATGTTTATGTAAGCACATGTGCTTATATATGTTCTGCCTGCAGAATTCATTATTCCAGGCAGTCCATCTCCTGATTTTTAAACAGGAGTAAAAATAACATTCCTCTTAAACAGACAAAGCTGCAGCAAGGAAGAATATCAGTACAGGAAATCACAAGAGATTTCAGTGACCAAATGAAGGATAGGACTTCAACCACACTGCTGAAGCAGCAGTTTTCACTGCCTCCTATTCTTCATTATGTTCATTGTCAAAGAACAGCTCAGATGCCCACATTTTTCTAAGCAACTCTAAAATGTTGCATGCAGTCCCCTTATCTACCCAACCATTCCAAGAATGGAATTTTTATTTCATTTCAGTTATCCATCTTTAATGCAGGAGTGGCACAGAAAGCTTCTGTAGCCCTGCCAGCACTTGGGCCATGGGGAAGCATGAGAACATGGGCTTTCCTGCAGCAAGGGCACAGACAGGGTTGGGATGGAAAGAGGATTCAATATTTAAGAAAACCTGCTTGACTGCCAGATGTCTGCACATGCAGCTGCAGCAGAATGCAAGTTTGTTGGCAGGCTCCTCAGGATGAGGACTCCTTAAGCACAATTTAGTGCTGTGTAGTTGATGAGAACAGTCTGCATAATTATCAGAAGCTTCATGGGAAAAAAAAATGAGGACTAATGATTTTCTCACTCCTATGTCTTAATACCAAAACACATTTCTCAGCTCTCTCTGTGCATTGCTTTAATCTTTTGTGTGCATTCTTCTAAGACTCTTGGCAACTACTGAAGCAATTTAAAACTAATAACTGGCAACAATGTCTTAAGTTTGAAACAAAAAAAAGAAACCAGAAATATAACTATTCCAGCTAAATTTTCATCTATATGTAAAGGCATGCAATTGGCTGAAAGAGAAAACATAAAATGAAAATGGCAGTAGGAAGATGCATATTTCATCTATTAGAGACCATAAGAAGAAAAGAAAAGCAATCTTTCCATCACCAGGAGATTTCTATCAAATAGTGTCTTTAGTACCCACCTGACCTAGCCTTTCCTTATTGCTCTATAAAAAAAATCTTTTCTTCCCTTTCTCAGTAAATAAAATATATGAATATCGCAAGCTGAAGTTGATGGATATATCTATCAAAGAATTTTCACCACAATGTAGCTTCATTCCTTTTAGTTATTTGCAAGGTTTTGAAAATAGATTTTAAAATAAAAACAGGGC